>JAGFZM010005435.1:0-22500 GCA_017657215.1 Limnothrissa miodon | reverse complement strand
AGCAGGAGTCTAGAATTGGGATCGCGATGCAGAAACACACTAGACACACGTACTGTACACACACACACGACACACAACACACTCGCACACACACAGAAACGCATACTGTACACACACATACACACACACACACACACACGCTACACTGCTGCCTCAGCTCGGGGCTTGGCGGGGTGTTAGTGTAGTTAGTGTTAGTAAGTGCAGTGGCAAGACCATCAGTAGCCAGCAGCTGCAGTGGCTCTAGAGAGGAGAGCAGGAGAGAGAGAGAGAGAGAGAGAGAGATGGAGCGAGACAGAGAGGGAGGGAGAGAGGTAGACACTGGGGAGGTGGGGAACGGGCTGGGCTGGGCTGGGGTGGAGTTGGGTGGGGTGGGGTGCGGAAGTGGAGTGGTGTAAGCAGGTTCTCGGATCTAATTAACCTTCACTCTCCATTCTCCACTCACACTTGGCCCGTGCGAGACCACAGGCACCAACATTAGTGCACCATGGGAACCTGGAGCAGCTCTGCCAATAAGGGTCACTTGCCATGGTGGGGATGGCAAGAGAATCAAAAAAGAGAAGAAAAAAAAAAGAAAAACGGCAGCACCGAGAGAGGGAGAGAAGGGGGGCAAGGTTCGGGTAGGGGACTGGTATTAAAGGAGACTGCCTTTGTTTTAGGGAATATGATTAACGAGGATAATAACATGCATGATCACCGGTACACATGTGCTTCCAGCAGTTAATCACGCTGGCTCTCTGTTGTGGCCGCTCCCCCTCTCCAGTAAATATGCAGTCATTTAGAGAGGAGGAATAGAAGACAGCCCACCTCACACTGGCATCCATGCACTAATGCACTTATAATTACATTCAACTCCACATTACATTTACTTAGTGTCTTGGAGATACGTGTGTGTGTGTGTGTGTGTGTGTGCATGTAATAATGCTACATTGTAAATGATTGCAATCATCAAGGCATATTTTTTACATTAATTTACTATTTTAAATTAACACTATCATTTGGTCATATTTATACAGATCTGCCGAATGGTTACCCTCACAGGGAAATAAACGCATGGTTTTATTTACAAAAATCTTTCGGATGCCACAAAATTACAATTTTGTAGAGATACTAAAGCATCATAAAATTACTGGAAATTACAGGAGCAAATGCAGAGTTTAAAAAATAGTCCAAAAGAAGTCCATCTATCCTAAAATCTTAAAAAGATTCATTGCCAATTGATTTTTTTTTTTTATCTTTTGTAGTGATACAGTTTTTCTATTGTCACTCATTAAATGCCCACACTGCGGATGCAAAAAGGGTAAGGATCTCAGTTTTAATTCTCCCAGATTAAAAAACAATTATTCTGACAGTGTAAATGAGCTAAATAATTAATTCAGCTCTGGAGTGCTGATCTCGTCACTCAGCCCTGCTTTCAACAATTATCAGCCCAATAAACCCGAATCATTATTGTATCAACACAAAATTCGTCTTTCGCAAATTGGATTACAGTTAATATTGCAAGTTACATAAATTACAAATAATTGGACCACCTAAAATGATTCTAAGTGGCCCAGTAATGTCCCTCTCTTGTCTGTTGTTGTGTTGTTTACGGCCATGGCGTTTATGAGAGGCTGGTTAAAAGCCTCAGTCTGGGGGAGAGCTAAAGCCACAGCTAAGGGCTGCAGGCTGGCACACTTGTGCAGCGTCTCGAGCTACGAGTGCCGTGTCTGCTTCGGCTCCTCTAGTACGGCCCGACTGGCGCCCCCCACCACACACACACCCCAACCCCACTCCACCCTCACCCCACCCTCCACCTCAACTCTAAAGCAACAGCAGCCCAGTAATGCCTCCCAGATGCCAAGAGGAATTTATCCCCACAAAAAAAAATATGGAAACAATAGAGAAGACTTCAGGGCAGCAGGGTCACATCCATCCTACAGCATAGAAAAAATGACAAAAAAAAAAAAAAAGAATTGAAATCTATACGTTCACAGCGAAGAGTGTCCTCTCTGGCTAAACTACCCTGGCCATATGTGAAAGCACTTATGTGATTTTTTTTTTTCAACCAAAGGAATTTATATGCTTCTGCTTCTCCTGATAGAGTCCAACTGTCCCACGCAGCCCTTTGCTTGCCCAACAGCCTACTCAAAAGCCCATGACAAGTTTCAAAAGACAGGGCAGAGGGGTCAAGCCTGAGGTGTGCAGCAGCCCTAACGCCCGTTTCCTCATGTTTGCAAGGTCCGTTAATCAAACACTCGAGGATCTCTGCCGCCTCCGGTAGACGTTCGCTCGAGACACTCGAGAGTGTGTTCTGGTTCCATGCCGTTCCTTCCATCTGCTTTGTGGTTTCCATCTTGCCGCTCTAATCACTGTATCTCATTCCCCCTCCCAGTGCGGTTGTTAGACATCTCCAAAAACTCCTCGGAGCTCTTTTCCCTCAGACTACCGACATGCGCTCACTTTACTGCGAGCCTCACAACTAAGCAACCCTACCAACCACCAACACACACCCCCACCCCACACACACACACTCCGCCCCACCGCCCTCTCTTACTCGCTGATGACTGTCTGTATCCAAGCCATAAACTCCTTTTTAAGCGCTTTCTTAAGAGCCATTACCAGCTTGTAGCAGCAGATGTGCATGCTAGTTGGTGCCGCTAATGTCTGCGCACGCTAATGAAAACAAGGGCTGGATGATAGGTGACTGGGCCTGCAGGAGGAGCTCTGACTGGGGGGGGGGGGGGGGGGAGACTTTTTCTGCCCCCCTTCTGCCCTTCATTAGATTCAGGACAGGTCAGGCCCACACACACACTCACTCACACACACACACACACCTAATGTCCCCCCATGACCCCACTCTAGCTTAACACCTCAACCTGCATGCAGACGGGTATCGCCAAAACGGTTTGATTTTACACTGCTGAAGCTAGTACATGATAAACAGAAAAGGGTTGGGGCTTCGATTAAAAAGTTGTTTTTACCGACTGATAATATATGAGTTTAGAGTGACTTTTGTTGTTGGTTTTATTGTATTTGTTTGTACTGGCTCACTTCCTCCTCTCTTTTCCACCTCTTTCCCCTCCTTTGTTCGCTCTTTCCATCCTCTCTCTTTTCTCCTCTCCTCCTCCCTCTCTCCTCGTCTGCCTCCCCATCCCTCCTTTGTCTCTGTCTCCACTTCTGGGCTCTGCTGCGCTGCGCTGTGCTGTGTTACGCCTCCGCCGAGTCCTGAGAGCCACTGCTGTTATTTACAATAGGCTAATGACCAAACAGTGGTGGGAACAGATGCCACTGAACATGGGAACTCAATAAAGGCTCGGGGTGGAGACGGGGAGGTGGAGGGTGGGGAAGATGAGAGAGAGGGGGGTGGAGGAGGAGGAGGAGGAAGAATGAGGGGGGGGGGGGGGGATCTTGCGGAGGTTTTTGTTTACTAATGACAGAAGGGAGGAAAAAATAAACACAACACAGAGGGGAACTCTGCATCTTTATTCTCCGAGTACAACTGTCGCTTGTCACCAACCAGGTGTGTGAGGTGTGGTGTGGGAGCGTGTGCACGTGTTTGTGTGTGTGTGTGTGTGTGTGTGTGTGTCAGGCTCGTGCTTAAGGCTCCAATCTCTCTCCTCATGAGTGGGAATGAACAAGATGAATGGGCCTTTTTGTCCTCCTCTCTGACTGCGCCATGTTCGATTACTGGGATGGCACAGCCTAACACACAGCAGCTGTGCCTGTCAATGTACATATGTGCATGCCTGTGTGTGTGTGTGTGTGTGTGTGTGTGTGTGTGTACGTGTGCAGGTGCCCTTTCACTGCTGCATAAAACCATCTGATTTTTATTTTGACGTCCTCTCTATGGTGGAGCCAATTTGCTGGGGCCGATAAGACTTAAAATGACTCTGAATATAACGGCTTTGACAAGCCAGTGTTTAACTGCTGTTGGTCATTCACATTGTAAAATTTGTGCAGGGCCTCCAGCTCCCCACCTCAGATTCACAACCACTGCACAGTTTAGTCACAGTACTGACCACGATCTCAAAATTTTCCTCACACACACTTTTTTGACACAGTTACAATACGGGGACCTGATTGCCTTATGAAGCCTGGTTGACACATGTGCCAGTAAAGGAGCTGCCAGCCTGCTACTGCCACTGCTGCTGCTGTGGGTGGTGCAAGTGTATTCTGGGGTTGAGGTGCGGGTGGAGGATATGTGCTAACAAGCCCAGGTAGTGAGAGCGAGCTGCCGTTCCCGACGCGCTAATAAATGCAGCGGTTTGACAGGCCTCAGTGTCTGCTAATGTATTCGAGCTCACCTGTCTGTGACAGGTGAGTGAGCACAGGTAAACAGCGCTCCGGGGCCTTGCCGAAGGCTCTGACAAAGCTCTCCTGTGTCTCGGCGTGTCGACACTCCGCACCCTGAACGCTGACATGACTGTCAACACATACCGCAGCAATTAACACGTCATTAGCAAAGCAATGATTATTCCCCCTTTCACCCGAGTGCTCAAGAGTGAAGGAGAGATTTGATTAGCGAAGGGGGCAGATCAGCATGATGAAGTTAGTCCTGATGCTAAATCTTAGCGCCCTTCAGGCCTAAAGGTATACATGTCTTTTTAGATGTCTTTCCTGCTCTTGTGAGCCTTTCATTTCAATACAAATCATACCTAAGCTGTGCTAGGCATTAGGGGTGGTGGAAGGGCACCTTCTGTACACATAAAACACCTACCAGCAGTTGCGGTAAAACACAAACATATAAATTAACTGTAGAGGATGTAGAATAACATTTAGAGAGGAAAAAGTCAAGAGCATACGGTAGTATTTTTAAAGGCAGTAATGGAGAAGAGGCGACATGCTCTCACCTGTCTCTGCTCCGTCGGGAAGGGAAGGCGGCGTTGCAGCCGGCCACAGTGCACACGTGCATCTCCTTGAGGTGCACGTTCTTGTAGTGCAGTTTGACACTGTAGGAGCTCTTGAAGCTCTTCTTGCAGACGTAGCAGATTTTGGGGTCAGGGCTGGAGCACAGGTCTCCGTCAGGCGAGTGCGAGGGCAGCTTGGGGGGGCTGGAGCCGTAGCCCATGGAGGAGATGAAGCTTTCGTGGAGGGCGGCCATGCTGGCAGCTGCTGCTGCCGCGGCAGCCATGTTACCGTTGTACAGGCCGTACTGGCTCATGCAGAACATGTCGTAGGTGGGGTCGTTCAGCTCCTCCTTGATCTTGATGACCGGCTGATGGGGTGAGGGTGAAGAGCGGCTCTTCTCATCCATGTCCTTCCTCATCTGGCCCTCATCTTCCTCGCCGTGATCTCGCTCGTCGTGCTGGTCCTTGTGCAGACTGCCCTCTCCATTCCCCCGCGCCAACCTGCCTCGAGGCTCGTCTGTGTCCATCATCTCGTCCCGGTAGAACATCTTGGACTCAGAGGTCTCGGACTCATTCTCGAAGTCGCGTTCGTGGTCCTGGTCCTCAGAGGTGAAGCTGTCCATGCACCGGAGCTCTCCACCGTCTCCCCCTCCGCCAGAACGTCCGCGCTGGCACTCGTCCGGGTCAGAGCGGAGCATTCCCCTCAGCGCCAGACTGGGGCTCATCTCGTCCTGGGAGGGGGACTGGTGCCCGCTGTCCCCGCTGTGGTGCCCGCTGCCACTGCTGTTGTTGTTATTGTTGCAGTTGCCATTGATGTTGTTATGGAGATGTGCCCCGGGGTGGTGGTGGTGGTGGTGTTGGTGGTGGTGGTGGTGATGGTGGTGGTGACAGCTGTCATCATCATCATCGTCCTTGTCATCGTACTCATCCGCCACGTCGATCACCTCCTTCTCGATCTTTACGGGCATGCTGGACTTGCGTGGCTTCTTCTTGGGCGCCGGATCGGAGGCCATGGTCGATGCCGGGATGGCCGACTCCTGGGAGCTGGGCGTGGGCAGCCGGTGGGACAGAGAGCCTCCATGGTTCCCGACCTCGGACACCTGGGAGTTGGCGTGGGAGCTGGTGGCCAGCAGGTGCTGCTGCTCCATCAAGGAGGTGCTGTTGGTGGTGGTGGGCAGGATGGGGCTAGTTGGCAGCGACACGGGAGGGCTCACCAGATCGGCCGGCGACAGTAGCGTGCGGTAGAAGGGCGGCACGGGTTGGACCGGCTGCACTGACTTTAGCGAGGGGAAGACCAGTGGGCTCTGCAGGGGCGACTGCAGCATGGGGTCCAGGGGTGGTGGGGTGGCAAAGCCCAGCGGCGGCCTCCCGGGACTGGTGAGAGTGAAGCCGCTCTTGGCGCTGGAGATGACGGGCGTGGCGGTGGCCGGGCTGGAGTGGGAGCGGATGAGGTCCTTGTCGCGGTTGTTCCTCAGCATGGGCATGTGCAGCCGCGGGTTGGGGTTGGCGCTGTGTCGGTTGCGGCTGCGCAGTGAGCTGAAGACCATGTTGCAGCCCTCGATCGTGCAGCGGTGCTTGATCTTCAGGTGCACCGCGTTGTAGTGTATCTTCAGGGTGCCCTTGTCGTAGAAGGTCTTGCCGCAGGCGTTGCAACAGACGCGGCCCTTGCGCGACGTGGCGCCCATGCGTCGCATGCGATGCATCTTGGAGGAAAAGGACGAGTGGGTGATGCTCTTGGACTGGTCGTTCTTCACAAAGTGGTGGTGGTCGTTCATGCTGTTGACCTGCGGCGGCTGCTGAAGCTGTGACTGCTGCTGCTGTTGCTGCTGTTGTTGCTGCTGCTGCTGTTGTGGGGTCTGTGGTTGTGTCTGCTGTATCGAAGGAGTCGGGGAAATGGGCGAGGCGTGGTTTGGCTCTGTCTTGGGCTCGATGTTGTTGGGCAGCTGCCCCAAGACGCCTCTGTTGGGGCTCTGGCCACTGCGGAAGGGTGAGAGAGACACCTCGGATTCGCTGCTGTCCACATGCTCTGTCTGGTTGGGCAGGCTGGGCTCTCGCAGCCGGAGGTTAGCCTGCTCCAGGGCCAGTCCGTTGGGCGGCAGGCCCAGCATGGGTGCAGACACTGGGTTTATGTACTGAAAGGGGAGCAGGAAGGCCAGGCTGTTGGGGATGTTCTCAAAATGGTGGATGCTGGAGGGGCTGCTGTTCTCCAGGTGCGAGAGCAAGCCAGGGCTGCGCGTGCGGTTGTTGCTCTCGATGAAAGTCCTGATGCCCGAGTCCGCCTTGGACGAGGGCACCGTAACAGCCTGTCCCTCCTTCTCCTGGATGGCCATCAGCTCCACGATGGACTTGGTCTCGCCAAAACGCAGGAACTGCTGGAGGGTGATGATCTCTTCTTCTCGAGACATAATGGTCCAGCGGTCGAGCACCTTGCCTGCAGCATCCTGGGGGCCATATCACAAGAGGGGGGAAAAAGACAAACAAAATATTATTGATTCTGCATAATTACGGCGGCCAGAGAGAAAGGAGGTGAAGGGGGCACTAGAACTTTCCATGAGATCCAAGAAACCTGGAGCTACATAGAGAGGCTGCTAACAGCTCTTCTATCCCCCTCTCTCTCTCTTTCTCTCCCTCTCTTCATTTCTCTCTCACTCTATTCCCCCCCTCTCTCACTCACTTTCTCTCTCAATTCACTCTCTCCCTCTTTTTCTATCCCACCCCCCTCTCTCTCTATCTCTCTCTCTATTTATTCCCTCTCTCTCTCTCTTTCTTTCTATCCTTCTCTTGACACCCCTTTGTCTACTCCTCTTTTGCATCTTTAATCAGCCATACAAATGTAATCATTAGACACACAACAAGTGAAGTGTACAGCGCCAGGAAAAAAACAACAACAACAACAACAACAAAAATTTAAATAAATCACACAAACAAATAAGGTACACACTGGGGTTCAGGTGTGAATTGCATGTGCCATTTTGGGAGCTATTGATCTGTTTGCCATGAGGCTGTTTAACAAAGAAACAGTCTGATAAAACAGCAACTCTCACTTTGACTCCCTCGGTATGAACACTCCGACACTATGGCTGTTTACACTTATAGTACCGGAATAAACAGCACTATTTAAGGCCTTGATAGATATATTAGGGGACCCCTGATAATTACACCATCCTTGTTTGTGCTCTTTTTTCATATTTGCACCAATTATTTCATTTAGTTAGTTAAATCTTGAGTTGTATAAACATAAGAGAGATGGGGTGTAGCACAGAATGCATTGAGCAAGGGAAAAAAATCTTCTGTCTGGGAGGAAGTCATGTTAGACATAAAAATAAGAGCGCTCATGTTTATTTAAATATGTCTTTGAAGAAGCCTTGGAGGTGACAGTGATCTTGCATTCCATTCATTAGGGAGGCTGTGGATCAGTATTTACTGAGCTTTATGTTAATGGGCTTTAGAGGACGCGCATCTTGTGTCAGATTAAATATTAATGAAGGAATACTTTATCAAGACGAGGGTGTCAACAGAAAACGCCTGCGCTTGCATATATACTGTATGTCTTTGGGGAGGTGGGAATCAAATGCTGTAAATCTGACTGGTGCTGCTTTTCCATGGCTCTCATTTTTTTCTTTTCTCGATCTGGATGTGCTGGAAGTGTGGGAAAGGAGTTCCTACTCCTGAAGGGGAAACAAGCACCGCTTCCAAGGAGCTCTCTTGGACGGCGTTTTGGGAGATGCTATGTTATTAACCACTGAAAAATAAAACGCTCTGAGCTCCGTGTTCGGACATTGCCAAATGTGGAGACGTGGCAAGGGACTCTGGGAAAGGAATCTTGGAAGGGCTAGCCTCTAGCTTTGTGGTTAGGCATGTAACTTTGATCCACTGAATACTTGACCCAATGCATTTGTCCCCCTTTTTAGCAGATCCGTTGGTTCCGACCAGGGAGTGGATCTCTCATCAATGTTTCACATCTCAATCCTATTCTGACGAAGAGAGAACTGGTTCAACTGTGTTTTCTTGCATTCTTACATTTTAAGTCTCGCACGACGCACTCGCGATCGGTACTGAAGGTTACTGAAAGTTGAACGCCATGTTTTTATGATCTGTGAATAAAAGCTAACAGGCACCGTCGGCCTTGGGTCTAAAGCCTGTAGCACTTTGCTCCAGCTTTGTTACTAGAGAAAAGGAAATGAAGCAGCCACTTCTGGCACTAGAAGGAGAGATGGAATGAGAGAGAGAGAGAGAGAGAGAGAGAGAGGAAGAGATGGAGTGATAGAGAGAGAGAAAGAGGAAACCAGAATACAAGACGAAGTTTTTTTTCATCATGTGAATTCTCTCACTGCAGGGACTTGGGGAGCATCGGCTGGCCCGAAGCAGAGCGACATCAAGGGAGCGACACACACGCTGACGACAATTAGAGGGGACGAGCACTGGGACCCTGCGTGTCCCCGACTGCTCGGATCTCTGAATGAGAAATGGCAACGCTGCATTTTAAGAGATGTAAAAAACCAACGGCACAAGGGCCTTTAAGGCGCAAGTACAGAATAAATGTTTAAAGAGAGAGAGAGAGGGAGGAAGGGAAAGGAAGAGAGAGAGGGAGAGAGAGGAAGAGAGGGAGGGAGAGAGAGGAAGAGAGGGAGGGAGAGAGAGAATAGGAGCAAAAGAGGATAGGGAGATATATACCAAAAGAGAAGAGAAGAGAAAGAGAAAATGAGATATGTGAGTGCTGCATACCCTCAGAAATAAGAGGAAAAATAAATTCTTCTGAGACAGCACATCAATAGTCGCTGGAGAATTTGTTGTTAAATATACATTAAAAAACATTTTACACTTTTATTCTGTGTGTGAGTATGGGTTTAGCCTGGAGGTATGACTTTAAATTCCATTCTCTATGCTGTTATTTTACACTGCACAGTGGTTTGGGCATTTGTATTTCCATTTGATTTAATTGAAGAAAAAATGAAAGCAAATTAGAAAGTCAATTATTAAAGGGAGAATAAGAAAGGCGTGGAGACGACTCGAAATGATCGCTCTGCTATGCACCACATCAGGGCTCATAATGAGCTCTCCTTTTAACAAAGTCGCTCTCTTCCTGCCTCCCCAAACTCATTTAGCACCGAGCCACTTAAGAACAGGCTCTGGTAGAAGCTGGTGCATTTGGAAAGCCAATAAGGTCAGAAGGGACCTTGTTGTGCTGTCAACCACACTTACACACACACACACACACACACACACACACACACACAGGCATATGGATGATGCACACATTCACTAAACTTTTTAGCAAATAGCAGCAAGTAGCTGGCAAGAACGGCCCTGACTGAGGATAGACCTGGGTAACTTTTCTGGAGTGTGTGTGTGTGTGTGTGTGTGTGTGTGTGTCTGGTCCCCAGCTGGAGAGAAGCTCCAAACAGGCTGATCCTAATCACAGATCACAGAGCTCATTCATCACTCCCCTCTCTGCTGGAGCTCTCAGGGAGCCCCACTATCAGCACCAGGGGCTGCTATTAGGCCCAGAGTGGGGAGATTAAACACACTGCAATATTACACTAACTTTCACAGAGGAGACGCAGGCAGGGTGGGGAGAGAGAGGGAGCAGAAAGACAGAGAGAGAGACGGGGAGAAAGAGAGAGAGAGGGAGCAGAAAGACAGAGAGAGAGAGGGGGAGAAAGAGAGAGAGAAAGAGAGAGAGGGAGCAGAAAGACAGAGAGAGACGGGGAGAAAGAGAGAGAGAGAGAGGGAGCGGAAAGACAGAGAGAGAGATGGGGAGAAAGAGAGAGAGAGAGGGAGTGGAAAGACGGAGAAAGAGAGAGAAAGAGGCGGTGGAGAAAGAGAGACAGGAAGAAAGAGAGAGGGAGTGGAAAGACAGGGAGAGAGAGAGAGAGGGAGTGGAAAGAAAGGGAGAGAGAGAGAGAGAGAGAAAGAGGCGGTGGAGAAAGAGAGACAGGAAGAAAGAGGGAGAAGGAGGGGAAGAGAGGGAGAAAGAGAGAGGGAAAGAGAGTAGACCACAGCTGCAGTTCTAATGTCTGGACTGATCTCAGAGAGTTTGTGGGGTGCCAAAGCGAACAGTTTTGGTTCACAAGAGAAACTGTCATCAGCGGGGCTAGCAGATGACTGATTGTGACAGGAACAGGAGTATGCTCACCTCCGGGCCGAGTGACTGTGAGAATGCAAGCTGAGAGCGCAGAGTGTGTGCCTGTGCCTGTTCCTGCGCCTGTTCCTGCGCCTGTTTCAACTGATCTCTGTCCTCTTGGACTTTTCCACCCAGCATCGGTTCTCAGCCGCACGGCTTTTCAAACAAAGGCAACATTGCCAAGTATCACTTATGTGCTTATCTTATTTTTCACCCCGCCACCTCCTCCACCCCCACCCCCACCCGCCTTCGCCTCCCTCCTGTGACGGTCCAATCAGATCGGGCAGGAGGAGACGACACAGGGAAGTAATGTTTACGGCACGGAGCTGGTTCGGAGGAAAGCGGGCCAGCCAGCTGTCATGATGCAGGTCACAGACTCCAGCGCTCTGCAGGCCAGCTCCAGAGGGGCTATGAAAACACACTCCCAGAGATGCTTGGCCCCGAGTCAGAGCGGCGCTCACTCAGGCCGCACTCTTGCCTTCCAAACACGCTGAGAAACTCAAGCTTGCGTGAGCCGCACGCCACAACAGACCGCGCAATCGGAGGGGACAAGCTTGAGTAGAGATTGGCCTACCGCATGAAACAGAGAGAAAGAGAAAGAGAGAGAGAGAGAGAGATAGGGGGAGAGAAAGAGAGAGAAATGGAGGGAGAGAGAGAGGAAGGGAGAGGGGGAGAGAGTGAGAGAAAGAGAGAGAGGAGAGAGAAAGAGACAGAGGGTAGAGTGGAGGCCATCATGTGCTTTCACTTATGTGCGGCAACCTCTCATTATAATAATAAGGCCCCTTATTTCAGTTACCTTCCTGAAGTATTCACTTTCCTATAGTGGAGTGGGATCCCACTGTTCCTCAGCCCCTATGGAGGAGGAGAGCTCCAGTGGAGGCCTGGAGGCCGTGTTGGCTGATAGCGTACGGCTTGTGCTCCCGGTGCGCGCTGGCACATAAACACCCGGCCCTCCGCCCCACACACACACACACACACACACACACACCCCACACACACACAGCCCTCCACCCAGCCCTCAGCACATTAGTCCCGTGTCACTGGGAGAACCGCACACCCGTCATTAGGACCACTTTTACAACCAGACACTCTTCTCCCAATTAGCTTAATGTGGACCTGTTCTGCTCAGTTCCTCTCCTGTATACACGCTCTGCAAATCTACTCAAACTCCCCCTCGCACCCCCCTCCAACTCAAATCGCATTACCCCCTCCACACCCCCCCCCCCCCCAGTGCTATGACGGATTACCCTGCCATTATCCATCCTTGAGTCCTTTAAACAATGCCGCTGAAGCACTGTTTGTGAGGTTAATGACAATTAGCCAATAATTACAGCGCTACAATGTCCGGCCCACTCAATCTATCTATCTATCTATCTCTCTATCGTCGCCATTCAGCCATTTCTGCGTGTCGGCGTGTCACTGGGAAAATGAAGCGCCGGTGACGGCTGTATTTATCTCACTAGCGCTTCCGCTAACGCTGCCGGCTAATGCCATCACCCCGCCCCCCCTGCCCTGTAAATTACGGCTGACAAGCGAGTGATGGCCTTGTCATCGCCAGGGCAACGCTGTCAGTAAAACAAAGCAGGCAATTAAGCAATTAGGACGACATCATATTAACATCCTGCAGCCGGGCGGCGCGAGCTTGAGTGGTTCGCGGGGAGGATTAAGACAGTCCGCCGAGTCACCTCCATGATCACCACTCATCTCCTCCAGTCATTAACGCTGCGCCAGACGGCACAAGGACCTTGCTGATAATGGGCTTGTGGCTCATTGGGCAAAAGGCTAAAAGCTTTACAACGACAAAAAAAAAACAACAAAAGCTCACAGAAAATTGCGAAAGCCACCACTTGATTGGTTAGCGCAACACTGACTGGTACACTCACAGCCTACAGTGTGAATGCATCCTGGCCTGGTCGCATGTCATGTCTAACCAGTTCCACAGAATGTGTAGCAGGAATTACACAAGCTACATGAACCTGATTGCTGTTCGCGTGACTGTCAAGGGAATGGCTCCAGCTCGGGCTTGGACAGCTGAGGCCTGGGAACTGCATTGATCTGGCCGGCTCCTCTGCACGGCCCGTTCCCAGCGGACACAACCGGGATTCCTCATTGATCCTGGAGACGTGCTCACATCCTCCCCCCCCCCCCCCAAAAAAAAAAAGCCCCACTCGATCCCTGTGTTCACCACTTCAAGGGAGGTTAAGCAGAAGATCTGAGAAGGTCTTGAACCTATGGCTTCCTCAGTAGTCTTACTTTCTCACTCTCTCTCTCACTCTCACTCCATCTTTTTTTCCACTCTCTCTCTGCTTCTCTTTCTCTTTTTTTTTTCTCTCTCTCTCTCTGTCCTTTTCATTTCATCCCTTGAATAATTCTGAGTTGAAGTGGCGAGGGGGTGCCACAGGGGATGAGTTCCCACAAAGCCCAGTGCCTCCAGCCATGACATCTGAGGCATCGCAGCTCTCGGCTCTCCGGGCAGACAGACACGGACACGGACATGGACACGGCACAGGATGTCTCAGCGGCAGCTCCCGCAGCCGGTGACAGGTGCTCGGACAAAACCTCAGAGCCGACACCTGCTTTAGCCGGACCCCTGTCAAAGAGGACGCATGCAGCCGATTTACAGGGTTGACAGCATGCGCCAGAGCAAACCGTTTGGAAGTGCCGGTGTCCTCCTGTCTAAAGGGGGAATTGAAAAGCGGGCCAGATAATGACAACTATATATATATATGAGTGTGTATGTGTGTGTGTGTGTTTGTATGTATATATAGGCAAGGCTGAGTTCAGATATATATATATGATATATATATTCTTCCTTAGGCCTTATTCTTTTTTTCAGTGAAGCCATTCTAGTGAAGAGGAACCAAAGTAATATAAAAATCATCACCCTGACATTGACACTGAGGCCAGGTGTTGCCTAATAAGCTCTCCACATGGCCCTATTGTGCTGTGCATTCGTCATATTTCTTTGTTAAAACTCACAGCAGATGTCTGAGGCCTCCCCCTCCTCCTCTTATCTAATTACAGAAGCACATTACAGTATACTACACTCATCAAAATGACCCCGCGTTGCACACACATAGTGGGTATGAATGAACTGAACGAAGGGGTACAGTGCTCTGGTCTGGTCTCCCAGCTGGCTGTGTGGTGAGTTTACACAGCAACCCCTGCTGTAGAATCTCTATCTTAGCTGTGCTGAAGAGGCTGCGAGTGCAAGTCACAAGTCAACAAGTCACTGAATTCTTACTGATCGGAATCGGAGTTGGATGGCCGGTTTGTGAGTCATTCTGGAAGCAGAGCCAGGTCAGCCGTGGAACAGAAGGATCTTGTCCACTAACATAACGCCCCACTCCTCCACTCTCTCTCTCTCACACACACACACACACACACACACACACACCATAGCCTGCCCCTTCGAGCTGGCCCTTGCTTTGGTGACCTGTGGTTCACCCGCTCTGGTCCTGCCCTGTCCTTTGGCCTCCTTCAAAGCAGAGCTCCTTGGACAGCGCCCAGATGAGGTGCACACACAAACGCACACACACACACACACACATGCAGGGGAGCACATGGAAGCCATTTTCGGGTCTGATCCGTTACTGCTTGTGCTTGGCAGAATCAGAACCTGCAGGAGATGTCAGGCATGACCGTAGATTCTCCGCTTAGATATCTACCACATTTGAAAAGGCTCAGATAGCGCACACATCCACAAGACACAAATTTGTTTGTTTTCCGCAATTAGACGAGTTCGGATTAGAAGACATCATCGTTTACTGACTTGGTTCTCAAACAGAGGCCCCAGGACACCCAGGTGTCCGCAGAACCAGGAGGATCTTTAAAAAAAAATTGCTCCAAAATAGCATCTAATTGTACAAATGGATATAAGCCGGTGTTGTTCATTAGTTATGATTATGAGGGGTCCTCACAAAAGTGTTTGTGAATCTGTGGTTTACTGCAGAGTTTAGCTGTGAGAAAGAGAACACCTACAGTACAGCAAGAGATTGAGTAACAAGAAAGAAAAATAAAAAGAAGACTGGAATGAGGATTACTGATGGTTCCTATTAATTGAGGAGCTTTTTTGTGTGTGCACTGTGTGTGTGAGTGTGTGTGTGTGTGTGTGTCTTTCTTTGGAACAGGACGGGCCTGTCTGGGATACAGATGTGAGATGGACGAGATGCTGGGAGGCTGGTGTGTGTGTGTGTGTGTGTGTGTTTCGGGTGGGGTGGGGTGAATTTTTTTTTTGGCGGCGGCGGCGTGTGAGAAATGGCCTGTCGGAGGGGTCTTTGGTGGTGTGGCGTCCTTTTTTTATACTCCCCTATATCACGTCTCCCCTGTCTGCGGAGCTGGCCTGGCCGGGCCCAGAAAAAGGTGTATTAACATGTGCTCGCAATTTGCTCCTTGGCTGCGCTGCGACTTTAGTGTTTGTGTGATAGTCGGAGGTGTACACAAGGGCTGCTATCCCTCCGGCACGGTGCGTGCAACCCCCTTAAGTCATTATCCCAAAGTTATTAAACGTGGAAAAAGAGACAGGAAAACAGCCTCAGAACATTAGCCTAACTGGATGAAGAACAAATAAAACACTGATACCAGATATTCATTGTTGTTTTTTTTCTCCCTCTCAAGACAAACAAGACTAATAGCTTTTTGAGGGGAAAAAAGTCTCTGCACATTGTTGAAAATATAATTCCTCACTTAGTTCAATGTGATTTAATTTTATAGAAGTTTTAAACGCATCAATGCTTTAAATCAAAGATACATTTTGTGAAATGATAAAATTACCAGCTAGGCTGTTTTGTTTACTCTCTTTCTCTGTGTGTGAGTGTGTGTGTATGTGTATATTCCCTGTTTATGTAGTGTGTTTCTTGTTTTCATAGTGTGTATGTGTGTGTGTGTGTGTGTGTGTGTTTCTTGTTTTTGTAGTGTATGTGTATGTGTGTGTGTGTGGGCGAGTGTGTGTGTGTGAGTGAGTCCAGGCATGGCCGTGTTCGTAACACCGAGCCACACGCCATTAGAGCAGCTCTGCTGTGCTCGGCGCGACTCTGCTGGCCCAGGGAAAAGAGAATAAGCTAATGGACTCTTTGCTTAATGTGATAAGAGACAATATTGACATGCTGCCAGGAAGATGCAAGACCATTAGCTCAATCCCTCCCCCTCGTCCCCCTCCATCCCCACCTCCACGGCCTCCTCCTCCACCCTCTTCTCCGCCTCAGCATCCCCTGCTCTATTTCACTGCCTGCCAAACATCCAGCAGGCCCCTGGAGAGACACCCACCCCACTCTTCCCCTCCACCCTCCTCCCCTACACGGGCCCCAGGGCCTGGAGGAAGGATTGTCACTAGCACTGTCGCTGATTGAGAATTACTCAATGTTAGCACTCACTCTGAACAGCCACTCTGGTTAACTCAGCACACAGGCAGGCAGACAGGCAAGCAGTGACGCATTAACCCCCCTCTCACACACACAGATTTGCAAACGCACACAGGCACGCACACACACACACACACACACACACACATACATACACATATAAACCCAGTTTGGGACAGGTTCGAAGCAAATGTGTGTAAACTGTGTTTTTTTTTCTCTGTAAAATGTTTTTTTCAAGTTTTGATACGACATTGGAGGATTTTCCGGTTAAGTGCTTAAAGAGTCCTTTGCTTACTGTTACTTACTTACGCGCTCTAATTAGCATGTTTACATGACTTCACGCTAATTAGTGTTTTTACAACAGTTTGCATGGGAGATGACTATAGCATGTGCCGGATATGCTAGCTGCTACCACTACACGGATGCCAAGTGAAAGACAGCTACTGTTTGTGGCAGAGGGGTGGTTGGGGTTGGGGTTGGGGGTGGGGAATGGAAATTACCAAGGTTCTTTTAAACAGAACCGCTGGAGCGGGAGCTTGGCGTATGGCTGGGCCTATTTGTCTCGGAATGCCTGGGTGGCACAGTCTGGGCTGTGATTTACTGAACAAGGGCCTGGCAGACACCGCACACACACACACACCACACACACGTCATGGTATGGGGGTATACAACCACTGTGTGTGTGTGTGAGTGTGTGTGTATGTGTTTTGTCTAGGCTAGACAGTTATTGAGTATGTGATGTGATCTTTGTATTTAAGCATGTCTATTGTCTGAGCTTACTGATGCGTACGTTAAAGTGTACGTGAGTGTATATACATTTGTGGTCTGCGGACATCTGTGTGTGTGTGTGTGTGTCCATCTGTAAGGAGCAGAGTGACAGGAAATAGAAGGAGGGTCATACATGGCACAGTTCCAGAACTCTGGGCTGCCCACTGTCATAGGTTCCAGAGATGTGATTACATACAGCAAAAATAAACATCATTAACATCTGCTCTTGCCTTTTTGGAGTGTAACTTATACATGAAGAAAACCTCTAGACCATCAAACACATTGAAGCAACCCAGGCTGCGTGCGTGTGTTTGCATGCGTATGTGCCTGTCTGTGAATGGCATGCGTGTGTGTGTAGGTTTGTCTTTCCGTCTATTCCTGTCGAGCACATGTACTGGATACACAGCCTAAAAACAGAAAAAGACAAAAAAAATTAAAATTATACTTTTAATGAATTTTGTGTGTTTTTCTTGTTGGATTGGTGACAGAGGCCTGTGTGTGTATCTCACTGGGCTGTAGCCAAGGGAGGGCAACAAGGTCTGGAGACGCATGTGCGCAGAGCGAGGAGAGGACACACACACACACACGCACACACACTCTCCCCCAGCTGCTTGATTCATCCTCAGGCATCTGGCTCTCACCATTCCACTGGCCAATGCCTTTGGATTTTCATTGTTCCTCGTGGCCCACTAAACTCCCTCTTTTCCCAGGCGGGCTGCTATCTTTACTGCTCCCTGGGATTTTCACGGTGTGAACGACGGATACACGGATTCTCTGTGTGGCCCCCTGGCCCATTCGTCCCCCACACACACACATAGACACACACACACACACACACGCACACACACACACACAGACTACCTGGATTTGCCCCATCCCTTTGCAGGATGGGTTTAGCAGTTGAGATTAGACGTAGGAGGTCCGGTGATGGGAAGCTCAAGAGGAGAGCTGGCCCCTCAGCCATGGCTCTGGGGGGACCATGGGAAAAATGACGACTCTCTTTAATTTCATTATCTTTTCTTTTTACTGTTGGGAGTGTGGTCCGGTTCCTGTTGAGTGTGACGACTAGACTGTCGACTGACCCGTGAGTCTCTGTCGGTCCCCCCGTTTAATAAATGTCATCTTGCTGACCCTTTCACAGCCAATCACAGTTTGGGTTCTGCAGGCAACCAAGCTCATTTTGGATCAGGCCTGATGTGACACATGGTGAAAGAGCATAGAGCTGACAGCTTCACAAGCCCCCCATCCAGCACTTAAAAACAGCAAACAATATATCGGTGTGTGTGTAGGTGTGTGATTAGGTGTGTGTGTGTGTGTGTGAGAGAGACAGATACAGATGTGGGCAGGAGCATGACCAGTAGGGTGGGTAGTTGTTCCTCTGTCTAGAGGGTGGATCGATTGGGAACCTGTAGTCAGGGGTTTCTGTCAGACCCTGGTGCCCAGAGACCCTCGACTCTACTCCTCTACCACTCCTCCCTGATCTCTCTCTCTATTTCTCTCTCTCTCTCTCTCTCTCTCTCTGTCTCTCTCTCTCTCAGACACACATACACTCTTTCTCTCTCTATTTCTCTCTCTCTCTCTCTCTGTCTCTCACACACATACACATACACTCTTTCTCTCTCTATTACTTTCTCACTCTCTCTCTCTCTCACACACACACTATCTCTCTCTTACACACACACAAACTCTCTATATCTCGCTCTCTATATCTCTCTGTCGCTCTGTCACTCTATCTCTCTTCCTCTCTCTCTCTCTCTCTCTCTCTCTCCCTCTGTAAGCAGCCTTCACACCTAGCAGCTAAACAGGCGGCCCAGAAACTCAATAGTCCTCCAGCTCTGTCTGCTCCTGCTCCCTCCCCGGAGGCCTGGCTAAGTCAATTAAGCCGGAGAGAGCATCTCACCGACGCAATAGACCTGTTGCCAGACCAGCGTGTTAAGTCTAATACATCTTTCCATACAAATTACAAGCTGAGAGAAAATGGGGATGCAATAAGTATGGATCGCTGCCACAGCGGTGTCTGTGAAGGAGGAGGAGGGGGGAGGAGGACGAGGAGGAGGAGGAGGGGGCTGATATTGGGTGGCTGGAGAAGAAAAGACCCTGGGGGGCCTGGAGGTGTGGAGAAAGAGGGAGAGAGGGAGAGAGAGAGAGAGAGTCCCGACCTCTTCCTGTTTTTCCTGTAAGTTCCACAGAAGAAGAAAACCTCACAAAGCAACCCTCCCCTCCCCTCTCCCTCTCCCACACACTTACAGTATCGATCTGTCCCGGGAGTTCGGGGGTCGGAGGTTGGGGAGGAGGGGTGTGTGTGTGTGTGTGTGTGTGTGCGCGTGTGTGTGTATGTGAGGAGGTCAAGGGGCAGAATGTATATGGTGCACCTATCAGGCACCTAATGGATTTTTTCTCCTCTTGTGATGGTAGCGCAGGCCTATCCAGTCTGACTGGCTGTAGATGTGAATGAGCAGATGAATAGATTGACAGACAGATAGATTCGAAGCAGAAAACAAACATTGGGGAGAGGCGTAGATGTGGTGTTCGCTAACTGGCGCTCTCAGTCACACAAGGGTGTAATTAGGTTAAGATTTGCCCAGTGCTCTCGAGCATCGATCGCTCTAACTCATGCTGTAATCACCATATTTTACCTTAGGACATCAGCTGAAACTTTCATACACACATTGCGTATGCATCTCCCCAAAAACCTGCCTTTATTGGAATTCAATGATGGAATTAAACATTTCCACATCCTGTCAGTTTCCCATGAAGCAGCCTGAATGCTCCTTAATGAATGGGGCAGCTCGCTTTGCATTGGCAATATTTATATATAAAATTTTTGTGAAGGTTAAAAGTGACAAGTGTCCTCGGGCTAGTTTCCTGTTTAATGCAGCGTTCTTAAAAAAAAAGTAAATCATAACTCCGTTTAATTACAGAACGCACCCTCATCAGCTGCATATTGCAACTCGGATCTGTTTTCCTATAAAACGTGTGGTCCTCCGTGACGAGAGCGGGTCGTGCTGTTTGTTGGTGGGAGATGTGGGCTTCCTCCAGAAGGGTGGCCGTCTGCCCAGCGGCTGAGCTCGAGCTCTGGGAGTCCAGGCTGTCTTAGCTCACGTCTGGCCTCTGTGTGAGTGTGTGTGTGTGTGTGTGTGAGTGTGTGTGTGTGTGTGTGGCACTGCCCTGGGCTGGACCACTCCAGACGGCTGAGCTCAGATCGCATGGGCCGCAGACAAAGAGCGGCATTCACACCGGCCAGAGCCGTATGTGTGTGTGTGTGTGTGTGTGTGTGTGTGTGTGTGTGTGTGTGTGTGAGCATATCAGCAGTAGCCTTGATTACCAAGGCCTCCCCACCTGTTGGACGGCAAGGCTGAGCACCAGCACAGGGAGAGGGATTACTGAGTCACATTTAGCTCATCTCATCACAGTGAAAATTATCACTGAGTCACATTTAGCTAAATTCATCACATTTACAGTGATCACTGATTCACATTTATATACATTCATCACAGTGGGATTGATCACCAAGTCTAATTTAGCTCAACCCATCACAATAATATTGATCTCTGAGTCACTGTTTACTAAACCTAATTACAGAGAGAGTGTTCACTGAATCACATTTAGCTAAACTCATCACCTGCACATGCTTAACTCCTAGCGACGGGTCAGTTGCTAAGTGTGTTGTAGACTGTAAAAAGTAGACCTCTTCTCACACACATCCACACAACTTCCTCAGAGAGTCCTTCAAGTGCCAAACTGAACATGTCAACAGTTAAACTTCAACACAGAGTGAAGTGCTGCGGTTCGCACATTGGAATGTTTTACCAAATAGCATATACATTTTGACAGTCCAAAGGCACACACGCACACACACATTCACACACACACACACACACACACACACACCCTCAGAGGGCATGTAGGGCCAGCCTGCTCGGTTGGCAGGTCCCTGTAGCCAGATGTGTGTTTCCTGCCAACGGCACGCAGCGTGCTCTGGCACTGGCCTGGGCCCACCGTGGAGGAGGCTTTGATGAGAGGGCACACACACACACACACACACACACACACACACACACACACACACACACCAGAGGGCAGGGGTGACCGGCCCATGGGATCCCTAGTTCAGCCCCATGGAAAAATACAGGGAGTCCTCACACTGCCCCCACAACAGGTACTCAGAAAGGGTGTGGCATAGGAACACACACACACACACACACACACACACACCTTGATACACATGTACACCCAGATACACACACACAACGATACACATACAGAGGATACTTGTGTATGTGTGCGTGTGTGTGTGTGCTTGTGTGTGTGTGTGTGTGTGTATTTAGCATAAGCTCAGTGTGTGTATTTCTGCCAGTATAACACGTAGACCAGTGCACACACACTAGGAGCAGATGTGGGCCTGTGTGTTGTGTTGTGTTGTGTTGTGTTGTGTTGTGTTGTGTTGTGTCCAGCGTGAGTCAGTGCCATATTGAAATCCTCACAGACAGACGGCTTCACTAGCTGCCTTTGGCTCTGGCACTCACACTCATATTTCTGAGTCTAGGTCATGGGGCGGGGGAAAGAAAGGTGTGCTGCTGCTGGAGGAACACACACACACACACACACACACACACACACATCCGAACACACACACTTTCTTGTTCTCTCACACACACACTAACGCACTTTCTCTCCCTCTCTCTCACATATACATACACACTTTATTTCTCCCTCCCTCTCTCTCTCTCTCTCACACTCACCAACAGACATACGTACACACACACACATACACACACACACACACACACACACAAATTCCTAATGCCCAAGCTCACCCCGCACTCACATCCTCATCTCCCCAAACACCTCAGCGTTGCCAACAAATAAACACAAACATATAGAAATGAAACACCGCTGTTTCTCCTTGGCTCACGTTTGGAGCCTGCCCACCCCCGTCCACCCTGGAAATAAAAAAGGAAAAATCTTAGGGGAGAGGGAGCCTTGGCTCCACTTACCACAAATTCTATATGACTTTCCTGAGCTTCCCATATCGGAATTCTGTATACCAAACAATGATGAACCGGAGGCAGGAGGGGGTTGGGGTGGGAGGAGGGGGTTACTGTGGCTCTGGTGAACGTTAGTTCTTGGCAGGCCGAGCTGAGAGGCTGTTAAAGGGGAAAAGCTGCACCACAGCCTGGTCTACACCTGACCTTCCCAACATGACGATCAGTGCCAAGCCAACCAAGGTCCAGATCTGTCCTTCTCAACATGGCCACCAGGACAGTGCCAAACCCATCATAACCCAGGCTGGCCTTACCCAGCCCAATCTTGGGATATACCTGATCTTCCAACATGGACCACCGCCAGGACCAAGCCAGCCCAGCCTAACCCAGCCCAACCCTGGTCCACATCTGACCTTCTCAACATGGCCACCGGGGTC
>JAGFZM010005434.1:0-31298 GCA_017657215.1 Limnothrissa miodon | reverse complement strand
CCACCAACCAACCATCTTCCACCCTGCACCCTTCACTCACCCCCCCCACTTCTACCACCTACCCCCTACCTCCACCCTTCTCCACCCACCACTCCATCCAACACCTACCCCCTACCTCCACCATTCTCCACCCACCACCCTGAACCTACCACCCTCTAGCCCCCCGTCCATCTCGACATCCATCCCCCATTTCACCTCCTCTCCATCCTTCGTCACCACCCCCTCCAACCACTCTCCCCCTCCAACTAACTACCCACCAACCTCCACCCTTCATATTACAAACACCACCACCTGTAACTACTCTTCCCCTCCAACCAACCACCACCCACTAAACCCTTCACCAACACCTGTTGGGCCGCACACCTCCCAGCCTGGGTCCTGGGTCCTTTCCTGGGTGTGTTGGGGCTGAGCGAAAAACAAAAACAGGGACAGTGGGGGTGCCGTGGCTCAGTGGGCTAAGGCGTCATACCATGAATCTGGGGACACAGGTTCGAGTCCGACCCGAAGTCCTTTGCCGATCCTGCCCCATCTCTCTCTCCCACTCCCTTCCTGTCAATCTCTACTGTCCTATCGGAATAAAGGCAAAAACCCCCCAAAAATATCTTAAAACAAAAAAACAAAAACAGGGACAGTGTTTGTAGTCTTCTGTCAGCAGCCTCACCCCCTGAGCCCCTGATGGTTGCCTAACCTCTACAGTAGATCAGTAAGCCTGTCTCTGCTTCTGCTTCTCCTTCCCTGCCAGATCCAGTGCTACTTTCACTCGCCCCTGCTCACACACAACCTATTCACACACTCAACCTCACTTGGGTATTGCTGCTCATACACAAACAAGCGAGCGCAAGTAAACAGACACACCCACACACACTTATGCACACACTCGCACTCACACACACACACACACTTATGGATACACTTGTACTCATACACATGCACACACACACACACACACACACACACACACACGTTAGATGAGGACTCGGCAACGGCAGGATGCAGCAGAGGTCCTGACTTAAAATACTGTCACAGCTTCATCTTCAACACTTACAGAATGAGAGACTGCAGCTGCCATTGATTGTTTTTCCTCTCGTGCATTTGGCTGGACATGTTTGTACAGTATGTGTGTGTTTATTTCATCATTTTTTTATTTTTTTTTGTGAGGGGGGGGGGGATATATTGAATCAAAACCAGGAACTTTCCCCCAAGATGTGCTGTGTTGAAATGTTGATCACATAACAGAGTGTAAAATTTCATGAAATTCACAAAACATGGCAGAGGCCTCTGCGGCAGCTTTTACAAAATTCTATAAGTCGATCGTTCCTTGCCTGGGGTGTGTGCGTGTTAGTGTGCAGTTTTTCCCCTAGGATGTCTTTGAAGGTGCGGGGGCCAGGACCACGGCTCAGGGACCCGACACAAAATGAGAGTACAGGGTATTTGAAAATATACAAAAACATCCTAAAATGGAAATAAATGAATAAACCAAGTCTTGAAATACCTGGAGCAAGCATAACCTGCAGAGCTAGGCAGTTTACAGTGAGGGAGACTAAATCAACCAACCAACACCCCCAACCCCAGAGTGACCCCTTACCCCAACCCCCTGAAGGAATCAAGGAATCAAAACAGAAGGTTATATTTGTTACCTACCTGAAATGTTCATAATTTCAAAACATGTAAAAGGACCAGGCACCACTGTTTCAGAAATTGTCAATTTAAGAAATTATCAGTTTAAAATACATGGCACAAGTATATTTCACAAGTATCTTGCCTATTTCATTCAGTGGAAAATATTATTAGGGCTTGCCAATGTTACATTAAAACCAAAAGACAGTTGCATTAAGGCCCAGAAGTTTGCTATGAAAAAAGGTCTGTGTTTAAAACTTGTGCTGTTTATTCACCGTTAACCGCCCTGTAGAACATCAATCGTCAATCTCTGCCACTGCTTTCTTGCCTGGCAATATCAGCTGCCGAAAGCCTATAGCGGTAGGCTATTGCAGACAGCAGTGTTGCGCCTGAGGGCAGCATTCATTGAATGACAATTCACACACTTAGCCAGGCAACATCCTTAAATTAACTTGTCAAGGGTTCAGTATCTTTGGTATAGAGTCAAATACATGAAAATTCTGAAGGTGCGGCGGCAAGAATTAAGGTGTGGCGGGCCGCCGGAGTAAAATGTATATGGGGGAAACCCTGGTGTGTGAGTGCATGTGTGTGTGTATATGTGTGTGTGTGTGTGAAAGAGAGAGAAAGCCTGTGTGTGTGTGTGTGTGTGTGTGTGTGTGTGTGTGTGTGCATGTGTGTGTATGAGAGTGTGTGCGTGTGTGTGTGCATGTGTATGTGTGTGAGTACAAGAGTGTGCATAAGTGTGTTTGTGCGTGCGTGTGTGTAAAAGTGATGCCGTGTGAAAGATAGAGTGTGAGTGTGTGCATGAGTGTGTTCCCAAACACTCCACACTCTGGCCCCAGTACGTATGCAGGGCTGGGAGGCCTTCAACACCGTGCCATAGATGTGGACATACGAGATTTATAAGTGTTTCCTTTGGAATGGCTAAGGAACACACAGTTTTGGTGGTGTGTTTATGTGTGTGTGTGTATGAGTGTGTGAGGAACTCACAGTGTTGGTGGTGTGTGTGAGGAACATGCAGTGGTGGTGGTAGTGTGTGTGTGTGTGTGTGTGAGAGGAACACACAGTGGTGGAGGTGTGTGTGTGTGTGTGTGTGTGTGTGTGTGTGAGAGAGAGGAACACGCAGTGGTGGTAGGGGATTTCTGGAAGTCTTCTACAGTTTCTTCAGGGTCAGCGTTTTGTCCGACTGAGGACATTAGTTGGTGACAAGCAGCATTAAAATACTGATTTGTTGTATTTAATTTCTCCTTCGCCTTTTGCACTGCTCCTCTGCTTCAGCATCTCGGTTGCAGTAGCGCCCGGCTCCAAAGACTGACGGACTTACACTCGCCGCCGAGTCATTCATCACGCTGACTTTTAAACAGCGAGTGCATTCGAGAACGAACGCTGGCTGAAAGAAGAGTCACCTTGGTTCGCGGCAACATTCGACCTAAGTTAAAAAAAAAAAAGAAAAGAACGGTGGAGAATGAGTGTGGAGAATAAATGGTCTCCTAAACACAGAGGCCATTTTGGACCACACACAC
The DNA here is from genome assembly GCA_017657215.1 of Limnothrissa miodon. NCBI lineage: Eukaryota > Metazoa > Chordata > Actinopteri > Clupeiformes > Clupeidae > Limnothrissa > Limnothrissa miodon. The sequence goes on along the minus strand of JAGFZM010005434.1, from coordinate 28,158 downwards.
ACACACACACACACCCCTGCTGCTCCCCTCCCTCCATGTCAAGCCACAAACTCTTGAGATAAATAATAGGTCTTTTCCCTTTAGCCCAAGGTATGGTGTAGAGTTACCCTAAGGAGTCCCTGTCTCTGCATTCTTTCCCTGGTCGGGGTCTCGGGACGCCTGTTACGTGGTTTGGGTGTCATGGGAGCGTGTAGTTTACTGTATATGAAATATTGTCTCAGAAGTCGTCGAGGTAGAGAGTTCTCACTGAGTGGCTAAAGCCTGCGGAGCTGCTCTGGAACAAGGCAGCCCACCGAAGAATGTCAACCACACTCGTGTCCTTGGCCTAGGCCTGAAATCAAAGGCCTTGCTGTTCTAGTTTCGTCAAGGTGAAATATTCAAGTTCAGTTACGAAGATTTTTGGAGTCTGGGCATTTGTGTTTAGTTTTTACTTTTGCTTCTTGTGAGAGCTTGAGTCATGTCCAAAACATATATGCTCACACAGAATGCATTCAAAAAGGGCATTGAAAAACTTTTCTCTTCTTGTCTTAGCTTCCCCTTTGTTTGTAATGACAACACATTGACATCCATCAGACATTCAGTTGTGCCTAATGTTTTGTAATGTTTTTAGAATACAGTAGGTTCCTGTGTCCGGCTCACACAAGTTCGATTGAAAGTGTTACATTAAACTACCATGTTTGAGAATTGATGGTGACTTCTGGAGCTTATAAATCACACAAGTGGCCTTGGGCAGGATGATGTAAAGACAGGTGTATGTGTGTACTGGAGGTGTGTGTGTGTGTGTGTGTGTGTGTGTGTGAGAAAGAGAGAGAGAGAGAGAGAGAGAGAGAGAGAAAAAGAGAGAGAGAGGATGAGAAAATGTGAGGCAGTGGTGGTAGTCAACCTCACCACTGGGAACTGTTCCAGCATCCAGGCCCTATTTTAGTGTATTGACTCAATAATGGTTAGAGGGGCTCAAGAAGAGGAGTCATCGCCGCTCTCTGCAGCCAGGGAAAGGCAGAAAAAAAAACCTCCCTCTCAACTGGTGTGTTTGGAGTTGAGTTTGCAATGCGTAGCTGCGGGGCAGAGAATCTGAAAAAGAATGCGCGCCCTGAACCCCGTAATCTGCCAGAGTTTCATGCAATTTCAATGACAAACCGCGTTGTGCAAGAGGCCCCCATCTCTCTGTGGTCTCCGGCCCTACTGCTGCCGTAGAGACTGAGGCTCAGGGAGAGAGGGAGTTTGAAGGGAAAAAGAGGCAGAAAGAGAGAGAGAGAGAGGAGTTAAAAAAATGCGAGGGCTGGACCACCACCGGCTACTATGTCGGTGTTCTTCTGCTAAACGTCACTAAGGACCAAAATGTCCGTTGACAGGGGACGTGGCCTAAGACCATTCCTCCCACAAAAAAAAAGGGTTGAGGCGGCGTAGAGACCTGCGTCTGCAGCCAAACGTGTTGTTGTGAATTTATCTGACAAAATCCCAGTCCTGCCCCGGCCTTCGGAGAGCAGGCATGTTTTCTTTAAGCCCTGTGTTCTCCAGCCTGGGCGCTGTATTAATAAATAAAATGGTGGAGTGTTACGAGAGGAAGAAATCAAAACAGAGAAGTAACACAAAGCCCTGTGTGGCTTGTCCCTGCAATGTGGATCACTTGCTCCTGGACATTTCCAAGAATCTCTTCTTGTGTGTCTTGTGGGAGGTCTGTTACATTGGGCTGTGTCTTTTTTCTATTTAAGCTTACGCAATGTAGCTCTGACTTCTTAAGTAATGGCCCAGCATTTAGTCCATATCTGTCCCTAGGCGTGAAACTCATGTCAGACTGGTGTACCTGCAGCTCACAACACCAGTTACACTGATACTCTGAGAACAGGCTGCTACCTTTGTGTCCAACTCCAGTATGCTCTCTATGTCTCTTTTTCTTTTCCTCACTTTCTCTCTCTTTTTTTCTCTGTTTTTTTATTATATTTCATCATAGCCTCTAAGATGACGATGTGACTTGTATCTAGTATTTCTTGTCTGTAATAAAAGTTGTTTTGAAATTCAAAATTCTTTCTCTCTCTCTTTCTTTCTCTCAGTCTTTTTTCTCTCTTTCTCTCTCTCCCTCTGTCTTTTTCTGTCTCTCTTCCTCTCTCCCTGAGTCTATCTCTCATTCTTTCTTTCTCCCTATCTCTCTGTCTGTCTCTCTCTTTCTCTCTCTCTCATTCTCTGCAGCCTAGCAAAAGCCGGGCGTCTAGTCGAGGAGAGCTCAACTCTTGAATTTTCCATGGGTCTTTCTCTCTCCATATCCTACCTGCCTACCCACCTGCCCACCTATCTACCCACCGTTCCTCTGCACTCTTGTTATGAACATCATAAAGGATGGACATCATTTTGACGTCTCTGAGGGGGCAGTTTAATTTCTCCTTAGCACAATATTGCTTATGAAATTCTCTGTAACTACAATGCAACTGGCCTGCATCTGGCGAATGGTCAATACCGGGCCCAATCAATAGCGCTGGAAGTTTGCAGATGCCACAGGGCCTGATAGCTAGGAATGATATTAGTTTTTGTCAGATTGCGGGTAGGGTGGGGGTTTGGGTGGGGGTGGGGATGGGTTAGAGCGCTGGGACCAGGGAGTCTCTGTTTATTTCTGTGGTTTTTGTTTCAGACGCTGTAGGAGGATAGCGGGTGGGGGTCAACCCACCCCCGGGCTACTGCATGTGTGTGTGTGTGTGTGTTTGTTCCAACATCACACAGCTACAGGATCATCAATAGTGCCTTTTTCTTTGTGTGTGTGTGTGTGTGTGCATTTAAGGTTGTTTTATGGCTATAGAGATATTTGGTTTGATTTGGCGTGACCTCCCCCGTTCTGATTGCAGTTAATTACATTCCCCCTTGAAATAGGATATCCAGCAGCACTGGATCCAGCTCACCCAACATCTGTACTGATTGGGTGGAGAAATTATTTGATGAAAGCTTCCAGATCTATAGATCTATTTCAGAAGAGAGAATAATAGCCCCCCAATACACACACACGCACACACACACACTACATACTATATATATATATATATATATATATATATAAAATGTTACATTACGTTTTATATATATATTATATATACTGTACGTATTTTATATCACTGATGATTTGTCCAAGTAGCACCAAGTATATATATATATAACTTGGCTATTAATCCATCAGTCTTGTCCATCACAACAAGGACCAGCATGTTCTTTGGGATGCAATGAAGCAACCGAGCCAGTGGCATACTGTAATGGAGAGTCTTGCAGGGCAGGCGGGAGGCTTTCTGCTGAAAAACACTCTTGTACGTTGGGAGACATTCTGTCAGCAGCGGCTGGTTGACACCTCGGATCACAGTTTGATAGCTCGGGGAGAGGGGCGCCTATGGAAGCGGCCCTATTAAGGTGGATGTTTTCAAAGTTTGGGTCGGGCACTGGGGAAAAAATAGGAAGGACACAGCGAGTGAGGAAGCGGAGCCTGGTCTCTGAAGCGCTCCTGACACGCTTGAAGACACCCCTCCCCGGCCGCACAGTCGGGGGCCAGGCATTCTCCTCTGCCCGCTAGTGTTTGTGTCTGACTTACTGAATCAGTTATAGAGAGAGAGAGAGAGAGGAAGAGAGGGAGAGAGAGAGAAAGAATGGGAGGAAATATACTATATTTCACAAACACATAGATGCATCAACTAACACACACACACACATCAACACACACACACACACACACACGCACACAGAAACAATATTTCTTCATGTTCTGAAAACACACGGATGGCAATGTAGATCCCTTCTTCAGTCCTCTCAGAGGCAGACTAAGATATATTCTCCAGCACCCATGTAAAACTACATGGACGAAAACATCAGTGGACATAATCCTGAAGTACCTCACAGTTTATGGTCGATGGCTCGACAGTGCGCACCGACAGTGCGTTTCCCCCGGCAACCTGCTCAGCCCGTGTCACAAAAGGGAAGGGGCCAGGCCCTGGGAGACGTGGGATAGCAGGAGACAGAGACAGGGAAAGGGCTGCGAAGGAGAGAGGTAGTTAAGCCGACTGGCCTTGTGTGAGCCGTCGGAGGGGGCGAAACAGACACGCTGCACCTTGACCGCCTATTATGAAGCTCTTTGCCGCGGTGTCAAGTGAAAGCAAGTTAATTGGGTGAAGCTGTAGAGCATGTTAGGGCCGTGGTTTGAGGCCTGCCGGCTTGACAGTTGAGTGTCAGCAGGACCCAGTCAAGTGTGGCTGAGAGACAGAACCCTGTCACAGGGTCCGACTGGGCCTCTGAGCTGTTGAAAGAGAGAGAGAGAGAGGGAGAGAGAGAGGACCCACAAACATATTACTTCAGCTCCTGTGCAACCCATCTGAAAACGAATGAAATGAAAATGGAAAAAAAAAAACGAGTGCAGGAATAAGAACATCAGGCACTGGCCAATTTACTGATGTCACTGGTGAAGAATACTCTCCTATAACCGCCGACAGACACTCAGTAGGTCATTAATGAGACATTAACATGCTCTCATAAGTGTCAGAAATGCTAATGTCAGAAATGCTCACCAGCAGCTATTTAAAAAACGTGCTTGCAACATGTAATCATTTATTTTAATCGTAATATAAAAGCTGTTTATTAGTTCTTTGCTAATATCTATTTGTTTAAGTCCTTTTTATGTGTTTATGTGTTTTATGTTTTTATGTGTTACGTTTTTATGGTGATTTTTTGGGCATACAGAAGGATTGCTGAAGTAGACATCTCCAGAATCTCTGTTATCATGCTTAATAGCAGGTCTATATTTATAATGTTAATGATTACAAATTCCAGTAATAATTTGTTGGTGTATTTGTGGGAAGAATTAAGTTATTAGGGAATGTAAAGGATAATGTTCTGCTGGTCATTACAAGAATAGAATGTCTGACAGGTCGAACCTAAATGGTTCCGTCCTAAACGGAAATAGTATAAATAACCAGTGGACAGTACATTATCATTTATATAATATACACTTATCTAATAATATAACACATTATCCCTTAACATTATCCCTTTTCTATTAATACTATCTAATTTTAATACATAATCCATTACATAATACATGTACAATACTTTATCCCACTAATTATATTGCTAATGGCCAAAACCATGAGGAAAAACTTTACACAAACATCCTTTAAATTTAATTTGTTAACATTTTTTGGCTTCTGTTGATTAAGAAATAGCTCTCAATGCAACTTGAAACGTTTTTTTAAAATGCAGCTTAAAGCTTATCACTTTAAATGAAGTTTTATGGTGAATGCTCACTACTCATGAAATAATAAACAAATCTGAGCAAAAAGGTAATAATAAAAAATAATACAATAATAAATAAATTGTCATTGACAGCAGGTCGTTCTACTTTCAGAGTGGTTATTATACAATAACGACTGAGCTACAAATGCTGGGAAGACGACAGTATTCAAAGTGAACAAATGTTCCGCAACATAACAAGAGCCGTATAACAGGAATAAATCTTGAGGCCTAAGTATTATATGTGCTCTAATAGGGCTTTGGCATGTTTGCAAACACAATAAAGAACAAAAAAAGACCTCATTAAAAACTACTTTATGAGTTTTTTAGGCTCCTGCTTTATGCCTCTGTATTACTGTAATACCCCCCTTCTCACACTGAATAAAACAAAAAGGTACTTATTTGAACCAAGAGTTCCCTTGTGACCTGCCATGATTCCCAAGGGTGATGCCTATTGTGCCTTTAAAGACTGTGTGTGTGTGTGTGTGTGTGTGAGAGAGAGAGAGAGTGAGAGAGAGAGAGACAAAGAGAGAGAGACGATGTGTGAACACTCCCGGTGCCCATTTATCTTCCTAAAGCTCACATTCAATTTCCATCATTGTGTCAGATGGAAATGAGCCAATGGCTGTAGCTAGCGCTAGCATCCACTACTGAGGACCGCTTCTGGAGCCCCCTCAGTGCTGGGCCTAATTAGAGCAGCTTCTATGATAGATGAGAGAGAGAGAGAGAGAGAGAGAGAGAGAGAGAGAGAGAGAGAGAGATGATCATTGTGTTTTAACACGGCGCAAACGCACCTCCTCTCTGCTTCCAGCCCACTCAGACCTCCTTGGAGGAGCCCCCCGTGAGAGCGATGGGCTAGAACAGGGTCTCTATTCAGCTCTCAGCTCCGTCCGATGACAAGATCATTAAGAGTTTGTCGTTTTTGCGTCACTATTTTTTTTCCATCTTTGTCTTTTTAAATGGCCCTGGGCATTGAGATTACTATTAGGACTTTGAAATTATTTAGGCAAAGTAAGTGTTAAGATACGACAAAGCCACACTTAATGGGCTTTTGCTTGTTGGTGGCGGATTAAATAATTAGCACAGTTTACTCAAACCATGCTATAGTGTGTCCGGATGAAGCTTGACTTAGAGAGGCTGCATGCCTGTGAACATGAAGCCTCTTTCACTGCCACCCCCCCCCCCCCCACTGCCTCAATACCATCATTATCATCATCATTGTAGTCACTGAGAGTCTCTTTTCTTACCTTAATCTAATTAGTTCATCATAACGATATTGAATCTTCCACACAGCCTTTCTAACAGTGTCCAAATGTTTCCTTGCTTGCCTGTCTTTCTTCGGCCGCTCCTCCTGAGCAGTAATAAGTCGCTTAACTCGCTTATGAAGCCATTACCTCACATCCTGTCCCCGGAACGCACTGGGAATGTATTTTCCTATTTTGAGGAAGCAATCAGGGGGACTCATGTTTTGAAAAGAATGGCATAACTCCTCAATGTAACATTTCTTCTCTCACAATCATGCCTCCGGGTTCACCGAGGATCATGTTTATGGAAAAGGAGCTGCTTCTGCATTAGATCGTTAAGGAAACACGCAGTCGATACGCGCGGCTGTCAATATGTTCTTTGCACTCCGTCTTGACCTCCATCCAATTACTGTACTGCACCATAGGCAGTAATTAGTCTCAGGAACACTGAAATACTGTTTATTTACATTCTCACGTGAGGCGAAATTGTGCCCTCTGTGGCATTGCCACTGCTGAGGTCAGTTCTCGTACAGACTAGTCGAAGAATAACATTTTTGACAGGAAAAACGACTGACGGATTCAACAACTCACTGCACTTTACCGCGAACGACGACTACTGTAAGACTTTTAAAAAATCCTTGCTCTTAAGTTTGGTGTAATTTCCCAAAGTTCTTAACAAAGGAAGAGATTAAAAGAAGAAGAAAAAAAATCAATAAGCCATTTTAGTCTCTATCTATCAAAGTGGATTCCTCCTTGTCTGGTTTTAAAGTGGTGGATGTGGCACTTTAATGGGATCGGCTGAGCTGTTTGAAATGTATGCCAATGATTCCTGTCATTTCATGGCAGCCAGGTCATGGTTCACTGAGCTCCTACTTCTCTCTTGTCAGCTCCGCGAAAGACAAGCATTTAGTTGCAAACTTTGAGCAGGTTGCGCAAACCAGAAATGATGTGACTGCTGCTTAACCCCCCCTCTCCCCATGCACACGCATACACATACACACACACACACACACACACACAAACACAAACACCCACACACACACATAACCTCCACACACACCTCTATAATAGCCCCATTCCACCCCTCCTCCTCCTCCTCCTCCGCTCCCCTGACACCCTGCGATGTCACAGGGAGTCTGGCGGTACTCTGGGGACTCCTATCACTCACCCCCAGATGAGGCTTCAGTCATTTACTGTTTAAGTCGCCCTATTAGTGCTGAGAGACAGCATGGAGGCGAGGGTTGGTGACCTTTCACAAAATGAAGCTCTCCCCTCTGCTTCCGCTTGGTTTTGACACCGTGTGTGTGTGATTTTTTAAGGCTCTTAAAGACTGTTTATTTCCACAAAGCATGTATTTGTTTGGCCTGTACTCTTCTCTGTCGTTTTTGATAATCTTTAGTTGTTCCTTGTGCTTTCATTTGTCATTCTCAGCATCGAGTGGTGCCTGGCTACAGCCGCTACGTGTCTCAGGTGAACATTGTGCTCGCACGGCATTCACGCACACGCTCCGACTCTACTCTCACTCCTGTGCCTCCGCGAGGACAGTCAGCCTTGCCGCACACTGGCTCTGGTCTCCAGCAGTGCCCTGGCGATGGCTTCCCCCTGCCGCCACTCTCCTCAGACGGAGCGAGGGAGCGGACGAGCTGCTGGACGGGTGGAGCCATTGCCCCGTGCATTTTCTGCCTTGTAGCACACCAAAGTAAAACCGCTTGTCAGGCCGAGGTGTCTCCGAGCTGACAAGATGCCCCAGTGACATTTCAGCTCCAAAGAGCAAGTGTCTCGCAACCGAGTGGTCAAATATCAAATAATAGGTCAAGCAGGGAGGAGCGGTGATCTGGCTAGGGGAAGGGCGGACGGGCGGATGGGCTCCGCCAAGCCAGGCTTGACAGGCGAGTGGGGGTCCGGGGCCAGCCCTGTGACTGAACAAAGTGGTGTTCTGTTGGGCATGGCCCTGGCTGTCTGCACCTTATTGGCTTCAAAGGCAGCAGACATTGACATTGATTAATGTCCTTAACCCTTTGGACATGGCAGAGACAGGGTGAGGGACGTGGGGTGGTGGTGTTGGGGTGGTTGATGGTGGTGGTGGTGTTGGGGCGGGGGGGGGTGAGTTCTGCTCTGTCCCAGTTTGGACGAAAGGGAATGGGGTGTTAGGGACCAGTCCAGTGGCTGGTGGAGATGTATTGGTGCGCTCATTAGAATACCCTGACACCCGTCGCCGTTCCGCTCGTCACGTTGATCGCCCTCCACCCCACTCCTCCCCCTGTGTGATGGGTGCGAACCGGAGCCAGTGGGCTCACTTATGATTGGACACTTGATGTAGATTTAAGTGCTCAGTTTTATTAATGTGATTGATGCAGTCTAAGTGGGTGGGCAAGGATTTACTTTTTTTTTTTTTTACAATGATGTACCTTCTTTGTATTTTATATGATATTTTCAGAGGAAAGTGTCTGTCATTGTGCAGTATACGTATGTCCGGTCACACGTCACGAAAAGTAGTTTTTTAGCACCTCTCTCTTTTGAGGGCAGACAGTGTGTGAGATTAACGTTATCCTGTATAAGAACAACAGATAGCAGGCACAATTTATATCAGATTTTTAAATTCACTGTTGATTCAGATTATAAACAAGCCCAAATGCTCTGAAGGGATATGACCAGGTAATATCCAGGTAACTATCTTCTTTGTTCCTGTATAAAAAGTTAGAAAATAAAATATAGTAGGTTATATTAGCTGAAACATTCCATATCATTACATTATACATTCCGTATGAAATTCATATATACATAGCTACAAGATCTATATGCACATACCCATTATCTACATACAATATCTATAAAACTGAAAGATAAGATAGACAGATAATAAACCAAAGAGTGCCAAACTGTGGCAATGGACAGCAGACTTCTGTTTTTAACCTGGAAATCTAAACTAAACAACAAGTTGAACATCTCTCTAAGTCCTTGTTACAAACAAATCACGCTCACACTGACCTTATCTCAGTCTTTTTATTCATGTTGGTTAACAATATACTATTTTAAAGTCTGTAGTCACCTCTTCATTGCTGTTTATATCAAACCTGTTTATATTTTCCCCTGAAACGAAGTGTGGACGTGTCTTAGGAGTTGAGTTCATGGATGTGTGGCTGATTTCATCAGAATTATTGATGGAATCTGAGTATGACCCTCTAATAAGGCAAAATGTTGGTAAACAAGGTGTCACATAGTTGAACTAGCCAGCCAGCATATTTGGCTTTGATCTTAATGTACACAAAACTGAACTGAAAAATAAACCTGGCGCAAAAATATTGTCGCCTAAATATTCTTTTTGAATGAAGGTCTGCAATTAATTGTGGTGTCAAACATGGCCTTTTATAATGAATTTTCATGATGCTTCCTTTAGACACAAATTAAATCAGCATTTCTGTGGAGAGAAAGACAGACAGAGAGGGAGAGAGTAAAAGAAAGAGAGAGAGCGGGAGAAAGGAGAGGTGTCAAAAGTGGGCCTGACAGCAGTCAGTGAGCCACGCAGTGAAGCTGACATAAATATTTAACATGGAGGGGGTAACCTACAGCGTGTCATGTCACGGCCGTGATTAGGCCGGGCGGTGACCTTCCTCTCATGTAACACGGGTTTGGGGCGGCATGTGTCAGCGCATCGCAGATTCCCTACCACACCCTATCAGAGCCCCGCCGACGCTCCGGTTAACCCCCATTTCCATAAACCCATTCCTATGGAACCACCGGCCCCCGCACAGACCGCCAGAGAGAAGGCTTCAGGGAACGCTGTCTCCCAGGCCAGTTCGCTGTGTGGGGCCCCGTGTCTGACAGACGGCTGCTGATGGCCACTGCCGGACGCGCCCACCGCTCAGTCTGCGCTCGGAGACCACTGCTCTACATCTGCCTCGGATGTCATTTTCATGTTGTTGTTGTTGTTGTTGTTGTTGTCTGATGTCATTTTGGTGGTGTTGTTTTTGTTCCACGGTTTTTGCATCTGCTCTTGGAAACCATTTCACCACATCTGCCTCTGATGTCATTTTGTTGTTATTGTTGTTGTCTGATGTCATTTTGTTGTTGTTGTGTTTTTGCTGTGAGCATTTGTGAGCTATTGTAAGCAATTGCCTGTTTTAGATTTGTAGTCTGCATAATTCTCAACTCTCTATTTGGAGGCTAGAAAAGGGCTAATATTTATTTAATATTTATTTAGATTGTGAAACACAAGATTATTCTGGTGAACTTACAATCTTGTTCAGTAGGGGTTTGAAGAATGGTGGGGGTAGACAGAAAAAAACACAAAAAATAACACCTTTGTAAAAAAGGAACTAGTGAACTTCTGCAATAGGCGTTTGAAGGAAGGGGTTTAAGGGGGACAAAACACAAGACAACACAAGCCCTATGAAATGTCACTAGATGGAGTTTATGGCCAGTTATGAAGCGCAGAGAAATAGTGAGGAACAGGGTCATAAAGGGGCCATAAAAAGAAGAACAAAACCAGAAGGTCAAGTTCAAAATGTTACTTTTATCAAATACATTAGAGGCCAATTATCAAGGCATGATGTGGAGCGGAGGAAAGCTCCCTCACATAGAGACACCTTCTGAACTGCTGGAAGCTTTCGCCCACCTTCAGGTGACGTCTCTTGATCTTTTCTGTGAAAAGGAGTCAGAGTGGACTGTATTTGTTTGCATAAAGCATAAACACACACACAAATACAAACACACACACACACACACACACAAATACAAAAACGTGCGCATACAGATATGTAGACACACAAAACACACAATTACACACTCGCACGCACACTCACACTCACACACACACAAACACGAGTGTACACACTTAAATACTCATACACACACTCGGCCACAATAATAGCCTCACTGCATCTGAACTGCAAGCGTACAGCTTCATAATTAAGGAGTTTATGAGGGCCGAATTGGGGTCAAGCCCCTGCTTTTACTCGGGGTGTGATTTTCATTCTAATAACAACCATCACTTTGTGGCATGAATAAGCCACAGCCGTAGAAAACATCCGTTACAGCTATGGCAGAAACGTGTTTCTCTAGTCCCACAAGCACATTCACACACACACACACACATACACACACAAAGTGTGTATATTGGTTAAGAGTCTGGGTTCTGACCTGTGCGCACGGGCTGAAACAAGAAGCGTTCTGTCGTCTCAACGCCACATGAGTCTGTGAAGTGCGGTTGTTTACCGATAATCACGTACGAACAGTATATACGTACGCTAAAAGCTTTGGCAATCTGCTGCTGAAGCCATTTGCTCAGACACAGAGGAAAGGCTAAGCTCTTCACGACACACACAAAAAAAAACAACAACAACCCGCTGAGTTCCCTGAGTTCACGCCTCTTCCAGTAGGCTAACTTGGGCTGATGGCTCTTCCGGTATAGGACATCTTACACCACCCCTGTGGTCTGGGACGGGCCTCTCCCATCCCCATTCTCTGCTGAGGCCTAAAGCAGCCTGCGGACTCCCTTAAGTGCATCTCTGTTGGTTAAGTGCACAGGACTTTGGGTCTCGGGCTAGTAATCCAATTGGAGTGCCAGCAGCCTGGCCGAGTGGTTCTGTGACACACCTGGAGGACTGCCTGGCTCTCTGTTTGAGATGTGGGAATGGAGAGAGAGAGATAGACACACACACCCACACACACACTGATGAAGAGGCCAGAGGGGACCAGGAGAGCATCGGAGAGAGAGAAACAGAGAGAGAGAGAGATGGAGAGAGAGAGAGAGAGAGATAGAGAGAGAGAGAAAGAGCACCTGTCCCTCTTGTCATTTAGCACGCTCACCGTCGCAAAGAGGTGGAAAAAAAGCAAAGAAGAGAAGACAAAAAGTCAATTAAATTTTCATGCCGGAGCCTTTTTAGACCGAGCCTATTGTGTCGACCACGCAACCCCCCCAGCCTCCACCTCCCCCCCATTACACTCTTCAGGTCTGACAGCATCTCTCTCTCTCTCTCTCTCTCTCTCCATCTCTCTCTCCATCTCTCCTGTGCCTGGTGACAATGGGGAATGGGAGAGGCCAGAGAGGGGCCTCTGCCACTCCTGCGCTGAAGGCGGAAGCAAACGCTCATTATTATTTCATGGCGGCCGAGGAGGCCTCGGTGGCTCGGCCCAGGGAGTGCCTGCAGAAAGCCTCTGAGTGCAGACGCATTGTTCCTTTCAGGGCCATTGTTACCACTCCCAACGGGGAGAAAGACAAGAGCGTGCCGCTGTTGTTTTTTTTCTTTTTTTGGAGACTCCAAAGGTTCATCCATAAGAGAGAGAGTGAGAGAAAGAGAGAGAGAGAGAAAGGGAGGGAGAGAGAGAATGTAAGTGCAGGATGGTAAAAGAAAAAAAAACATAAATGCACTTAGGTCACAAGTCGCTATGGGGCTATTGCAACAACAAAAGGAAGAGATAAATCATTTACCTGACACGGCTCCTGAAGGCTGAAGGTGTGTGCCGGTAAAATGACAACAAACAACACCATGTTGGGAAGGTTCCAGAAGGAATGCTTTTTGTGTTCTCCTGTGCGTTGAGTGGGGTAAAACAAATGGATGTTTGCGTCAGTGCATGGTGGGGATTTTAGCGAGTGGCGAGTGGACTAGCAACCCTAAGGGCAGGAGGTCTATTTCATTGTCTATGATGGCATCCACACAGACTCTTGTACTCAAAACAGAGACACTCTCATTCACCAAACAGCCCTACTTGCATAGACTCAGACACACACACACACACACTCACACACAAACACAATGCAGACATTTGAGCAGTTAATTAATAAAAAAGGGTCGGCATATGACCTTTGAATGGAGTGATTGACACGGACAGACCCTTACAATCCCTAACCTTCACAAATGTCAGAGTGTACCGGACCTGCCCTAGACAGGACTGGTGCGTGCTGACACACACACACACACACACACACACACACACTCCTCCCTCCTCAGACCAGATCTGCCACACCGTCAACGGCCGCCTCGTCGTTCTGCATTACCATATCGATTTGTTTGCGAGCGTGGCCGTGGCCATCATGAAACATTAACACTGTTTTTCTCCCTGCTTTTATCACTGCCCTTGATTTGCCTTAGACTTGTCTGGAGCTCCTCATAACTCCGGCTCGCGCATCTTGTTCAACATAAAGACAGCTCATGTAATTTCATTCATTTTTAAACCTTGCTTCTTTTGAATCTCTAAATCCCTTTATCTATGCTGGCAGTTAACATGGGTGGGGAGAGGGAGAGCTCCACTCTTCGATTGCAGGCAGGGTGGGGAGGCCTCTGCTTGCGCTGGCTATCAGGCTGAGCCTTAGACCTGCCAGTGGATGAATGGGAGGGCCTGGTGGTGTGGTCGGAGCGATTGATTTCTGCCTGCCATCTTGTTGATTTTTATAAGGCAAAATACTGACCACTGTTGCGTGTCAAAGCTACATTTCTGCTTACTTGGAATGAGCGTACGCCGCTGTTGCATTGATCCGGGCACGGCAAACTTTTCTTGTTGTTCCGTTTTCGAAATTTGTTTTGTTTTCTAGTTTGCATGTGTCTGTGTGTGTCTGAGCGTGCCTGTGTGTGTGTGTGTGTGTGTGTGTGTGTAATGAAGTTGTGGCCCACCCCTCTTAATCCATGCTCTCCCAGCGGAGCCGACACCGAATCCTTTGCTGCCGTCAGAGTGATTAGGTGTGGCTGCGGAGGCCAACTGCCTTCCCCCTTTCTCCTGCGCCCGACTCCTAATTTCATATGAGAGGCTGAAAGGGATCCGTTTGCGTTATTTGCGCTTTTATGTCGGAAAACTTCAAAGGGCTCCCCATCCTCTCCGCACCTATCATCAGTGACAGATCCCGTACCTTGGGAGAGACGGAGGGGGGCATAGATCCTTTATTTATTTATTTCACTTTATCTGAAGGTAAAATATGCCACACTCATTCCATTCCACCTCCTTCTCTCAAACACAGCACCCCCCACCCCAGCCCTCCCTCCCAATAAGAAACGAGAACGAGTGTCTGTACATGTAGTTGGTAGCGGGAGGGATGCGAGTGAGAGGAACAGTTAATATATTAATCTAATCCTCCTGTTTGGTGTCTTCAATCCCCTGAAGATCGGCAGTAATCAGTTTGTTCCTGTCTGCTGGTTCTGGGTGTGGGGCGGGGAGCGCTAATCAGAAGTGGCGTAGCGCACAATGCCAGCCACGAGAGAGAGAAAGAGAGAGAGAGAGAGAGAGGGGAGGAGAGGCAGAGATGACACCTCACAGATTTATTACCTCTGAATTCTCCGTCCGAGACGCCCAGCTCGGCTACAGTACAAACGGTACAGGGAAAGAAAGAAAAGGCAGGAGAAAAACATGAAAGAAAACAAATAATATAAAAAAGACATTGTTGGTGGGGAAAACAAGCTGAAAATACCACAGGGATGTAAAGTCATGTAACAACACTTGCCAAAATTGAGATTAACAACACCTCTGCTTTGTTCTGAAGTTTGCCAAATATGTGAAATGATGCGAGTTCTTTCGCCTGCGCTCTATCAAATGATTTATGAATGCACGTTCCCCTCCTGGTTCAAGTTTCACGTTCGCCGTGTTTGTTTTGCGTTCTCCCCGACTGGAGTAGAAACAGGGACTGGAGTCTGGCTGGCCCGTGTGCCCTGGCCAAGTCCGATAATTGAACCTCACAAATGTTGACCATGATGGCTTTGACCTTTCTGTGTTAGTGTAGCGGCCTTTCACCCGCAGACATACACCCCTGACCTTGTCATCTTCACCCGGCCCGTGAACAAGTGGCCGACTCGGCATCGATTCCATCCTGTTCACAGGGAGAGTGGATATTGAGTTCCATTCAATCATCCACAGCATCTGACGGAGCGCAAGTGACACCAGGCCGAATCTGTTTGTTATGATAAGGTCTCCATTGTATCCTATGACAGTGAGACCATCCGTCTGCTGTCTACTATCTGCTGCCTGGTGTTGATGGTGTGTGGAAAAGTCCTTGGTGCAAAATGGGAACCAACATGTGTGTCCGAACTCTTTGGCTTTTCTTTTTTTTAGACATATATATATATATATATATATCTGCACATATATATATATATATATATATATATATATATATATTGTCTTTAAGCAGATAAGGCAGTGAAGAGCATGACAGGAAACAAGTGGGAGAGAGAGATGGGGTAAGATCGAGAAATGACCTCGGGTCGGACTTGAACCTGGGTCCCCGGATGTATGATTTGGTTCCAACTGACCCACGGAGCCCCCACTCTCCTTGGCTTCTCTATGCAGACTGACAAGAGTTAATCTCTAACAAGCCGAGCACAGTTTAGAGTGGTGCTGCCTTCGAGTCTCGAGCGTGCTTGATAATTCACGTGCTGTGGTTGGAGACGTTTTGAGCAGGGCTGGGCCGAGCGGAAAAGGTCACTATGATGAGTTGAAGAGTGACAGGAAATAATGAACCTACCCAGGGCCAGTAAATGAACCCGTGTCACGAGCTGCCCATTGCCTCTGATCAATACTGAACACTTTGCTTTGGGAAAATGAGGGTCATCCTCTCAGGCTAACCCCCGCAGGAGAGACAGAGGAACAGGACTGCTGATAAAACAATCATCATAAAGAACCCAGACTCTTGACCAATACACATGATGTGTGTGTGTGTGTGTGTGTGTGTGTGTGCCTGTGCCTGTGTGTGTTGTTGTTTGTGTGTGTGTGTGTGTGTACCTGTGTGTGCGTTAAGAGAGCCACTCTTCTTCCCCTGACACCCTGCGGAGGTTTGGGTCGATACAGTGAATCTGCGATATAAATGTTTTTCCCGGTCCGCTCCATCATGCACCCCTGACAACAGCAGCAGCAGCAGTTCCGACATAGAGGCCGACATCATCCCACCAGCCCCAGCGCCCGCCGCTGCCAACAAGTGCCCGCTTACTGGCATTAGTGCAATTCTAGGGAAGCGCCAATGACATAATGCAGACACAAGAACAGGTAATGAAGAGTGATTGACTCTGGGCTTGTCTGCTCTGGGCATGTGCGGCCGCCTAAGAGAAGTCTATGGCCGGGTCCGAGCATTAAAACATGGTGTGGGTTGAAATCTCAAACCCTTAATGGTGCCCCAGGCTCCATTACGTCTGCGATGGCACGGACAGCCTTAAGTCTGTTTCTTTTTTTTCTTCGTCTTCTTTTTCTTTTTTTTTCTTTTCTTTTATTTGGTTTAGTGTTCACATCACAACCGTCTCTTTATCACTTCTTCAAAACTCCATCCGGGATCAATACTATTTTCTGCCTCCTCCGAGCTGCCTGCGCTTTGCTCCGCGTTTGCCTTCCCCTCTCTCCGCTCCGTCCATGGCTGCCCAAAGGATATTAAAGGGGGGGTGGAGGAGGTGGAGGTGATGGAGGTGGGGGTGGGGGTCCATTCACACTGGGCAGCTCCTGGCTGTCTTTCTCCCAGAAAGTGCTGGGGCAAGCACATGCCGAGGCCCTTTTTCCATTACGAGCCATTTCCAGGTCCTCCCATCGGCCGGTGACAAAGTGGTCTTCCACGTCTTCATTTTCTGCTGATGTGTAAGAGAGGGGGGCCACTGTCATCTGTTACCGGCCACAGGCCTAATTGCGGCCAACTGTCGATGCGCACATTTGGACCCTTTTCAGGTCTACATTATTTATTGGGAGAAAAATATTGTATTGATTTTGGATGCCGCCTGGTATAAGTGATGTTGCTAAAGAGCTGACGGGACACTCTATAAACTTTTATAATACTGTGTCAAAGCTGCACTTTGCAGGCATAAAATTAACACAGTGGGATGTTATGTGAGTTGTGGCGAGGACCACCAGAAGCACAGCGGTGCTTGAGGGGTGGGCTTATAATGATGTTCCGTGCAAACTCCACCCTGCGCTGCTCCTCCGTCTTCGTTGGGTGGATGACTGCTAGCTCGCGCCTACCGGCCAGTAGCGTACATGTTATTCAGGGACCGTGCCAGAATGCAGTCACATTCCGGAACCTTCTTCCTTCTGTATGGAGATTATTGTGACCATTCTACTTTTCTAGGTTAGTTTCTTCCAAGACTACTACAGATAAAAAAATAAGACTTTTTCCTTCCTCCTGGTGCTCAAGAATGCTCTTTGCTGTGAAGCTCCGTGATCCATGACTATTGTAAAGGTCGCTGTATAAATAAAAAAGAATTGAATTGAATTGAATTGAATTGAAACAGGTTAGGCTTGCAAGGGCATGTGTTATATTTTTATTATGCATTTGGCAGATACTTCTATCCAAAGCCTTTCTAAACAAGATAGCAACATAAAAGAGACATTATAAAATAAGTAGTGTTACGATCATTCACTTTATATGACTCGGCTGGTTTTCTAAAGCACAAGTCATTGCAGTCATAGTTCAGCTGCTGTGAGCTTATTAAAAAGCACCTTGGAAAAGTAATCATTTCCCACTCTGTTAGGTAGCTGAATGAGAGAGAATGTTACAAAGCATTGCTATGGCAACAGTGCCCTAGTAGTGCATGTCAGGAAATAACACACAATGATAGAGCAGTAACGTGATGAAGTATTATGTTACATACTCAACAAATCTGTACTTTTCTTTGTGTGATGAGTGATTTCTTGTGTACAGTTTCTCACCATGTCTTATTTCCTTTGTGGAGGAAACACACACACACACACACACACACACAAATACACATGCGTGCACATACACACACACACACACACACACACACACACAAACACACATGCACACACACACACACACACACACACACACAAATGCACACAAAAACACTTACACACAAACACACACACATGTGCGTCCACACACACAGACACACACACACACACACACAAACAAGCTATCTGCTGTCTTTATTGGTGTTGTATGTTTTGATCTGGAGCTGAAGTTACTACTCCAGTCAGGCTGTAAATGCATTGCAGGGTGCTGATGCTGTTGGCCTGGGAGCCTATCGCTGTTCCTCTACTGTAGCTGAACCAGGAGTGGGTGCCAACCCCCTAATGTGACACACACTATTCTCCCTAATCTCACTCGACATTTTAACAACACTGTCACGTCACATAAAATGAAAGTCAGAAACATTCTATAAAAAAAGAACAATGTGCGTAACGCTCTGTAAAAAGCCTAAATGCTACTATTTGCCAAAATGTCACTTTCGTCTGTTTTACAATGACTGAGTTGCATAGTCACAGTCTATCATAAAAGGTCTTTCACTTTCCTTTCACCCAGTCTCTCTCTCTCTCTCTCTCTCTCTCTCTTATCACTCTCTGTATCACTCTCTCATTCTTTACCTCTCCCACTTCTCTCTTTCATCAACTCATCTTATTATTCCTCCTCCTCCCTCTCTTTCTCACCCCTTCTCTTTCTCTCCATTTTTGTCTCCCTCTCTCCCCCTTTTCTTTCCCTTTCCCTCTCTCTCTTTCACTCCTCCTTTCTTTTTGTTTTCCTCTCTTTTTTCTCTCCACCTTCTGTCTGTCTGCCATCTCTCTCTCTCTCTCTCTTTCTCCCTCTCTCTCTCTCTCTCTCTCTCTCTCTCTCTCTCTCTCTCTTTTTGTCTCCCTCAATAAAGACGCTGTGCGTAGCATACCTGCAATGTTTGATTCCCCCCGGTAATTGAAGCAAGGCGTCGGGGGGTCCGAGCCAGAACGCGGCGTCGCCATGTAAGGTAATGTTTGCGCTGCTAAAGCGGCTAATGAATCCAAGTCCTTGGCGTTGGCACGGCGACTCGCTCTCCCCCGTGCTGGGCCACGAAAAAGCGCCCGAGGATACTGTCCCTTCCCTCCTCGCAGCTGCGTCGACTCTTAAACACGGCCTCCAGAACATGAAACGGTGAGAGGCGAAACGGTGAAATGCAACCGCAATTAAAAAGCTGGGAGAAAAAAATATTGCTTTGGCATCTCGAGGTCATTATCCCGACTTTATAGCCCTTCATACAGTGCCTTTTATTCTCTTTATATGAGAAGGACTGGCTTTAAAAATGCAGCATTGCTTGTTTTTCCTCTTCGTGTTTTAATTTTCGGAGCGTTGGTCTGCGTCAATCTGGGGAGAGAGTGTTTGCTGCACCTTCGCTGACCCTCGTGCTTTCGCCAGCAGATCAGTGGGACTGCCTCGGAAAAGGGGCCTGTGGGATTTGCACAGACCTTACGACAAAAATATGTCAGACTTTAAAATCCTTCAAAAATTAGACCTCTGTGCCTGGCCCAGAACTCCCCCAGGGGAAGATTAAGAAAGCCTTTCTCTAGACTCTCCAGACCTGACAGACTCAGATTTGTGCTTTTTCTAACCGCCAGTTCGAAAACGAAGCCAGTGCACAGTTCTCTCTCACCGCTTACGGCACCATCATTTGTAGCATTTGTGAACATGTGGGAGGTTTGACAGTGAAAATCATGATTTGAATTATGAATCATGACCATACACGCGCTGTCAATGTTATTAAATAGAGGTCTAAATGGTGAAAAAATATCAAGAGAAAGACATTTCTAGCCCTGTGATTGTGAACTGAGCAGCCAATTATCTGTTTGAGGTGATACGATGATGATCATAAAGGTTGTTTGCCCAGGGCAAGGCTCAGCCACTGCACTAAGGCTGTCCTGACCCCTGCAAATGAAGAAATCTTGACGGCACAATTCATGGTGGTGTGGGACTGTTCACACTCTCCACTGATTTTAGAAGACCTGCTGGTTTGGGTTTTGGGCTTGTGACCGAAGGGTTGCTAATTCAATCCCTGACCAGTATTGTAGATCACAGTTGAAGTGCCTTTGAAAAAGGCACAGGATCAAAACATAATTGTACTATATTAATTAACCCTCATAATTACCAGGTGTGTATTATTTAAGATATAAATTTTAGTACCCCATGGTAGCATTTTGATTACTGTGAATAAACTATAATCTATGTCAGTTTCTGTCAAATGACAATCTCAGTCAAAAGCTTTTTTGTAGCATAGTTAAATAACTTTGTGTTCTTACAATCTGAATAAAACAAAACAAAACTTTTCTTTATTTTAAAG
Source organism: Limnothrissa miodon (assembly GCA_017657215.1). Classification (NCBI taxonomy): domain Eukaryota; kingdom Metazoa; phylum Chordata; class Actinopteri; order Clupeiformes; family Clupeidae; genus Limnothrissa; species Limnothrissa miodon. The sequence continues at coordinate 7,661 of JAGFZM010005434.1, read as the reverse complement.
CATTTCTTGAAGTTCTGGAATTCTCCATTACTAACTCGGAAAAAAAAGTCAAAGTAAACTAGATGATTTCCGAGACAAGGTTGTAAACTTGTCATCCAGCCACCAACACAATCTAAATCATTGATGCCAAGCTCCCATTAAAAGCACAGTCTGAGTAATATAAACAGCGACTTGTCAGTGTCAGTCTGTTTGAAAAGGTCACAGGTCACAGTCAGTGTCCTCACAAGTGTCCTCCCGAGTCTACTCCTGAGTGTCTTCAGTGATAAAACTGTGCTTCTAGAACATCATGTGTTCATCAGCTGTAGTATTAACGCATGGCTCTGATTGAGCTGCCTTAACCCAATCCAGCACAGTATGTTTAATAGCTGGTGAGCAGCCCGCTGGTCCGGTCCAGGCCGGCCATCCCCACGGAGACGCCTCGTAAGTCCGCTGACTGGTCCGGTGGGACCTCCCGCTGCTCGGCTCGCTCGGCTCAAACCCGCAGCAGTTCATTACCTGCTAACATCCACAGTAAAGCCACTTAACGGGTCTTAATTCAGCCTCGCCCCGGTGCTGATTGGGGTAGATGGATGTGGCCCAGGGTAACGCACTTCCGCCGGGTGCTCAAACCATGTTAGCGTTGGTTGGCAAGTGGGAGAGAGAGAGTGAGAGAGAGAGAGGGAGAGAAAGTGAGAGGGAGAGAGGAAGAAAGAGAGAAGGGAAGAGAGAGAGAGCCTGGGACGACCCGGAGCGGCGAGCGCGGCGTGACGGATGGGCTTTCGGTGACGCCGCCTTGTCAGGCTTGTCAGCTCTCATGACTAATGGCACGGGCGGGCGTTGGCGGCGGGGTGGGGTGGGGGGAGTGAGTGTGTGGCCTGGTCTAGATCTGTCCGTCACGTCCATCCATCATACTTCCCACGGCCACCATTGTGCCGCTGACGCCTGAGTGCAAAGCAGGAGCCCCGTGTGAAAATCACTGCCGTGTATTTATGGGCTCGATACAGTTATTAAATGCAGCCCTAACGTTATTCTGACACACACTTGGACAGCACCTAACTCACTCTGAACTCAACTATTATTAATTGCGTTTAGTGTGAGATTTTTTTTTTCTTTCTCTATCTCCCTCCCTCCCTCTCTCTCTTGGCTTTGCTTGGCTGGAACACTTAATGCACTACAGCCTTATCTTGACTGTAAAGACTTATCTGATATGTGTCAGGCTTGCATGATAAAGATCAAAATACAGATTCCAAGTGAGTCAGATGTACAGAAAAAGGGACTGGGGAAACTCGAAAGACTGAATTTTTTATCGACTAATTTGCTCGGCTTTTCCCTGTCTCCACGCTCTCTCTCTCCCTCTCTCTCTCTCTCTCTCTCTCTCTCTCTCTCTCTCTCTCTGTGCGACAAGCGTTTTATATTATCATTCTTGTTAAAACCGTTTGATCAAAACAGGACTTTTATTCCACCTCATGGGCTATTTACAAGTACACAAATGCCATCAATTGATTTCTTTTGTATTATTACCAAAGGAGAGGCCTGGTGTTTAATTACCTGAAGATAACAACGACTAGCTATTTAAATAGCATAAATGTACTGTGTATAAAAAAACCTGTGTTTTCACCGGGGACTTGTGAATCACTCTGATATTATATATTCATAGCAACACTTTATAAAGATGAATGTGAATTTGCTAATTAGTGTGTCAAAGTTTGAAATGAAAAGCCAGTGCATGAGTCTGTGTTAAATTGATTTTGAAATATGCTGATGGAAGAAGTATTATTTTGCATTTGCTTCTGTTTGTATGGGAGTGATCATTAAAAGATCTTTTGAAAAGAACAGGAGAGATCTTTACTGCAGACATGGGTTTATTCAGCATGTGAACCTCTGCCTAATTAAGATCTCCCAGTCATCACACCACTTGCTGAACTCCTGTTGGGGAAAATGTGAGAACTCTTTTTCCAAGGGCGCTGAGGGCAGGCAAGAGGAGAATGTGTGTGTCTGTGTGTGTGTGTGAGACTCTGTGACCAGGTTAGGCATCGTGTCAGATTCGATGGTCTTTCGTCGAGGAAGTCACCTTTGCATGCATTTGGTTCCACGTGGCGATCAATGTTGATTAGCTCACTAATATGATCATGTGCATCTGGCATTGATGTTTACTCTCCAACAAGTCGATGCCAGTTAGGTCAGAAAGCATGCATTCTTTCACACAAAATCTCATTTGAAACTGCTAATAACCCTTATGGGAAAATGAAAGCTTTTGATGATTTCTTCTTAAAAAGCCCTCAGATGCTGATATTGGTGACATATTAAAATAGAATTTGCAGACTTTATTTGCAGAGACTTACAAATAAAGCTCAACCTGTAAGGATATTAATGTATTAGATTTTTTTTTCACACTGTTTTCATTTTAGAGATTACATTTTAGACAGCACCATTTCCATAAGATTCAGATATATATATATTTAAAATAAGAAAGAAAAATTGACTAAAAATACAGATTGTGATTTTTTTATTCTAATTGTGTTAATAAAATATATATGTTATAAATGAGGATATTTGATAGAACTGATCCTGATCTCCTCAGTGCAGTGTTTCTTCCAATTATGCATTTACATTTTTAGAGATATTATTTTAAATTTATGCATTTGTTCAAAATAAAATATTTACCCAATTAGATTAGCTGTAATGTACTATTATTCCCTATATGCGACATAGATTTTAAGACCGAGCAAATAAATGTGAAAATAAATGTTGTTGCTTTTATAAAATAATAATACAAAAATATGCATCACAGCATTAAATATTATGGCCGTTTTTACAGCTAATGCCACTCTCAAGTTTAGCCAGCATATTTTGGAGTCTCGAGACTAATTGTGCTCTGAAAACCACCTGATCATTTCTCCTCTCTGGCTTGTTCTCCAGGTCCCATTAGGCTGCCTGGCCTCTTGCTAGCACTGTGGATATCATTCCTCCCCAATCTGCTCCGCATTACTGAATGAACAAACATTTAGCCCACTTAAAATTCACGGGAAGTCCAGCGGACTCAAATGTGCATGAAGAGAGGGATGGAAAGGGAGAATAAAAAAAAGAGAGAGAGAAAAAGAGAAAAAGCGAGAGATAGGCAGAAAGCAAGCAGCCCTAATGACTTGCACTACTCCCAACTCCAGATTTTATACATCTAATCACTTACAGGGTGAAAAAAAAGCCATGAATCATATCCTATAGAGAAGCCACATTGTTCCTGTGATCTGATTATTATTTTAGAGGATCACCACCAAGCCCACCTTTAATGACTTTTTTTCGGTGGAACGTTCCAGAATGCTGTGGAGCTCGGAGAGATGGAATGGTAATTACAGGGTTGCTAATTTGGCCTCATGATCGTCACACGTAAAAGCCTCTTTAGAAGGTGGCCCAATTAGCCCCTGCCCACTAGCTACTCCACCATATGCTGGAGTCTCCTGCCTGTTTAGAAACTGATGATTGGTCCCGCTGATGCCCCTCCAACAGGGCAAATCCTGGAGAATCGCAAGTGCTTTACTTTATATGATCCTGTCTGATTGGCTGGATGTAACTCCATCCGAATGTGTGCTGTATGAACTGCACTGACATACACTAGAAAATACTAGAAACAGATACACATTCACACAAACTCCTTTTGTCCTTTAACTTCTGTCAAACATTCCTTAATCCTAAATCCTTTTTCTTTGTTTGTGTGTGTCTGTGTGTCTGTGTGTGTGTGTAAACGGCATGGTGAGCTGCTTCACCTCCTCTCAGCTCGCTGAGTTGGAGAGATGCTCCAGAAGAGGGTGCCACAGATCAGAATGCGAGCATTCCGGATCTTTCTTTCTACCTCTCACTTCTCTCTCTCTCTCTTGCTCTCTCTCTCTTTCTCTCTCTCCTCCCTTTTATTCTTTCTCTTTCTCTCTCTATCTTTTCTCTTTCTGTCTCACCATCTTTGTTAGTCTCTCCCATCTCTCTGTCTTCCCCTTTTAATATTTCTCTTTCGTTCTCTCCTTGTCTCTTTCTCTTATACCCTCTTCTTTAGCGTCTCTCTCTCTCTCTCTCTCTCTCTCTCCCCTTGTATTTTTCACTCATAAGCTCTCCCTTAGTCTCTGTCTCTGTCCCTTCTCTTTCTCTCTCCTTTATTACTTTTCCCTTTTCCTTTACTCTCTCTCTCTCTCTCTCTCTCTCTCTCTCTCTCTCTCTCTCTCTCTCCTTCCTTCTCTCTCTCTCTCTCTCCTCCTCCCCTGTGAAGTCAAAGCAGGGTGCACCCTGACGGTGGTAAATCCACTCCCAGGTAGCCTCCTCCCCTTCGCCCCAGCGGGGTCGTCCCCTGGGCCCCAACCCCTCTCTGCTCCAGCACCAGGGCGTTAATTACGTCCCAGTGAACTCAGGAAGAAAGCGAAGGAAGGAGAGAATGAAAGGGAAGAAAACAGACAGCGAGAGAGAGAGAGAGAGAGAGAGAGAGAGAGAGAGAGAGAGAAGGGGGGAAAAAGTATTTGTGGAGGAGAGCACCAAAAAAATGCTTTTGGCTGTGAGAGATATAATCACGCTTTTATCCGGGACAATATAAAGATTTTCTCTTTCCTCTTCCCTCCGAGTCTCCAAAACCAGTGGGCTCCCCTAGAGGACTTAGGTGAGAAGATGCTTGTACATCTGGCTCGGGGTTCCACAGAGCTTTTACATAATCAAATCAATACTTCTCTGATTCAGCCTCTGGCTCTGGCTGCCCCATGCAGGTTTTCACTGGTGATGTTTGGCAGCTTACGAGAGACAAAAAAAAATAAATAAAGAAAGAAAGAAAGAAAGAAAAAACGGAAAAGAAAAAAAAAAGTTTAAAAAATGTCTCGCTATTGATTTTTTCCCCTCTGCTATCATCCCATCTACTCATCACCCACTATTCACTTGTCTTTTGTTGTGCCCCCCCCCCTTTTGCGCTTTAATTTTTTAGCAAAGAAAATAAATAAATGAATTAGCTGTAGTGCTGTGCTGCAGGAGGCTGGTCCAGGATACAGACGAGTGCTCTCTAGCAGTGGAGAGGAGGGGTCAACAAACACACACACACACATACATATAATCTCTTTCTTTCTCTCTCTCTCTCTCTCTCTCTCTCTCTCTCTCTCATTCTCTCTCTCTCTCTCACACACGCACACAATCACGCACACACACACACAAATATACTGTCGTTCTCAAACACACATACACACTCACAAATACAGTATACTCTTTATGTCTGAGACACACACACACACACACAAACGTGCACATAGACAGGAGCGCAGGCGGTCTGACAGAATATAGACAGGAGCAGAGACCAAACAGAATGGCGAATGAAAGCAAATCTGACAGTGGATGTAAAGCGCAGCGCAGCACAAAACACAGCGACGGACGGCCAGACAAGCCCTGCTTCGTTGCCACGGCCACAGCAGCAGACCCGTGCAGGGGGCAGTATACGCATGCTCACAGAGAGGACACCAGGACTGGATGGAGAGGGTAGACGATCCATTTCAGATCTGGAGGAAAAGAAATAAAACTTTTTTCACTCGACCAAAAGGAAGACAATTTTGTTTTATTGTTAGCCAGTCAGTAACAGACACCTAAATGGTTCTAAACAATCACAACTAAACAGTCTCTACAAATAATCAAATAATTTCAAACACACCAATTTAGAATGACAAATGTATATCTATCTATCTATCTATCTATGTATGTATGTATATCTATCTATCTATTTATCTATTTATCTATCTATCTATCTATCTATCTATATATATATATATATATATATATATATATATATATATATATATATAAAGATTTGTAATTGAATCTAAATTAGTTTTTTTTAACACTTGTTACACTTATCACACTTGTTACACTTATTACTAGTGTCAGTAATAGATTCAAATCTGAGTCTGAACTTCTTTAGGGAGCTTATTCACGTCACAGCGTGTGTATTTGTATTTGTTGGTTTCCATTCCTCCATGGGCTTGTTTGGGTCTCCCGATAGGTCTTGTTGTTACCCCTGGCAGCGGTGTGTCATGGCGCTGCACTGCAGTTGTAATGTAGACCCTCGTAGTGCTGTTGTCACTCCAGTCTCCCGGCTACTCTCTCTTCCTGTTGTGTCCATCAGGTCCGGGGGACGGGGGAGGGGGGACGGGGGGGCAGTGTAGGGGACGGCTGTGGGGGGGATCGAGGGGGGGGGGAGATATATGGCACATATCGCCTCTCATTGATTCGGTCCATTTGGTGGACTGAACATGAACCCAATAATCAGATCTTGCTTAAGCACGCGCTTCCTCCGTAATTGACTCTCGTGTATTGATTAAGATGTTGATGTGTCCCAGTCCTGCTTCTGTGCTAATGCAACTGAGAATGAGACTGAGACACACACGCACACACACATACACATACACACACACACACAAACACCACAGCAAACCATCTCCTTAGCCCAAGAGAACACACACACACACACACACTCACTCACAAACTCACACTTAGACAAACTCACCGGAAGTGTGTCTGTCACTGGCCTTAGTCTAATAGATAAAGCTGTCATTCAGAGCTGCCGTGTCTTGCTGGAGCCCCAGACTAAATTAGCCAGTCAATAATTTATATAGGAGAAGTGGAAAGAGAGAGAGAGAGAGAGAGAGAGAGAAAGAGAGAGCGAGAGAGAGAGAGAGAAAGGGAGGGAGAGAGAGAGAGAGAAGGAGAGAGAGAGAACAATGAAAATGAAGAAGCAGCCATGTCGTGTGGAGTGAGAGATAGAAGCAGTCTGTCCGCTCCTCCCCATTTGCCATGTTGACTCCCCATACTGGTGTGGAGTGAATGGAACCTCTGTCACATGACAGCAACTTCTTGTCATTCTAGAAGAAAAACTTCAATGGCTTTGGGGGAAGATTCCGGGCCATTTGTGTTGGTGATAATGAGTCTTGTTGGTGTGTACTATTTGTAGTGTGCTTGCAACAGTAATCTGCCTTTTCCATCACATTATTCACAGCATCCCTTTAAGGCTCTGACGCCTCTGCAGTAGCGTGATCCTCGCCAAGGTAGCGCCGCTCTCGCAGTGCGCGCTGACATGTGACACGCGCGTTGCTCTTCTTCACTCCTGCGCTGCGTCTGAACGCGGCCCCCCTACTCACGGATGGGAGCTAACGGAGGCTAAGCAATCCCTGCGCGCAGCTAGGATCGCATGGCAGGAGTCAGGGATATTTTTTGCTGCGTGACCCCACCACGCATCGCATTAAAAGTCCACGGTGGCATTCCCACTCGCATTAATACATGTACATGTTAAAAGGCCTGCCTCAGCAGGTTGCCTCTTTGACAGGCGCACGTTCTTTTGTTTGCCGTCTCTCCGTTGCGACGGAGCATGTCTTTCCCCGCTCTCCCTCCTCTTTGAACCGCTCACACCAGCGCGGCGCTCACGGAGGTACCATAAATATTCAGCAGTGAGCGGGTCAGCGTGCCAAAGGTTACACTCGGTCTTGAATGCTGTTAATCCTGGCTGTTTGGTGGGACTGGCGGTCCCAGGGCGTGCTAGTTCGCTACGCTCAGAGCAGGGGCTGCCATGAGGGGTGGTGGGGTGGGGGTGGGGTTCAAGAGAGAGAGAGAGAGAGTGAGTGAGTTGGAGAGATTGATAAAAAAGAGAGAGAGGGAGATACAGATAAAGAGTTGGAGAGATT
>JAGFZM010005433.1:0-31360 GCA_017657215.1 Limnothrissa miodon | reverse complement strand
CCACCAACCAACCATCTTCCACCCTGCACCCTTCACTCACCCCCCCCCCTCCACTTCTACCACCTACCCCCTACCTCCACCCTTCTCCACCCACCACTCCATCCAACACCTACCCCCTACCTCCACCATTCTCCACCCACCACCCTGAACCTACCACCCTCTAGCCCCCCGTCCATCTCGACATCCATCCCCCATTTCACCTCCTCTCCACCCTTCGTCACCACCCCCTCCAACCACTCTCCCCCTCCAACTAACTACCCACCAACCTCCACCCTTCATATTACAAACACCACCACTTGTAACTACTCTTCCTCTCCAACCAACCACCACCCACTAAACCCTTCACCAACACCTGTTGGGCCGCACACCTCCCAGCCTGGGTCCTGGGTCCTGTCCTGGGTGTGTTGGGGCTGAGCGAAAAACAAAAACAGGGACATTGGGGGTGCCGTGGCTCAGTGGGCTAAGGCGTCATACCATGAATCTGGGGACACAGGTTCGAGTCCGACCCGAAGTCCTTTGCCGATCCTGCCCCATCTCTCTCTCCCACTCCCTTCCTGTCAATCTCTACTGTCCTATCGGAATAAAGGCAAAAACCCCCCAAAAATATCTTAAAACAAAAAAACAAAAACAGGGACAGTGTTTGTAGTCTTCTGTCAGCAGCCTCACCCCCTGAGCCCCTGATGGTTGCCTAACCTCTACAGTAGATCAGTAGGCCTGCCTCTGCTTCTGCTTCTCCTTCCCTGCCAGATCCAGTGCTACTTTCACTCGCCCCTGCTCACACACAACCTATTCACACACTCAACCTCACTTGGGTATTGCTGCTCATACACAAACAAGCGAGCGCAAGTAAACAGACACACCCACACACACTTATGCACACACTCGCACTCACACACACACACACACTTATGGATACACTTGTACTCATACACATGCACACACACACACACACACACACACACACACACGTTAGATGAGGACTCGGCAACGGCAGGATGCAGCAGAGGTCCTGACTTAAAATACTGTCACAGCTTCATCTTCAACACTTACAGAATGAGAGACTGCAGCTGCCATTGATTGTTTTTCCTCTCGTGCATTTGGCTGGACATGTTTGTACAGTATGTGTGTGTTTATTTCATCATTTTTTTATTTTTTTTTGTGAGGGGGGGGGGGATATATTGAATCAAAACCAGGAACTTTCCCCCAAGATGTGCTGTGTTGAAATGTTGATCACATAACAGAGTGTAAAATTTCATGAAATTCACAAAACATGGCAGAGGCCTCTGCGGCAGCTTTTACAAAATTCTATAAGTCGATCGTTCCTTGCCTGGGGTGTGTGCGTGTTAGTGTGCAGTTTTTCCCCTAGGATGTCTTTGAAGGTGCGGGGGCCAGGACCACGGCTCAGGGACCCGACACAAAAATGAGAGTACAGGGTATTTGAAGCGAAAATATACAAAAACATCCTAAAATGGAAATAAATGAATAAACCAAGTCTTGAAATACCTGGAGCAAGCATAACCTGCAGAGCTAGGCAGTTTACAGTGAGGGAGACTAAATCAACCAACCAACACCCCCAACCCCAGAGTGACCCCTTACCCCAACCCCCTGAAGGAATCAAGGAATCAAAACAGAAGGTTATATTTGTTACCTACCTGAAATGTTCATAATTTCAAAACATGTAAAAGGACCAGGCACTACTGTTTCAGAAATTGTCAATTTAAGAAATTATCAGTTTAAAATACATGGCACAAGTATATTTCACAAGTATCTTGCCTATTTCATTCAGTGGAAAATATTATTAGGGCTTGCCAATGTTACATTAAAACCAAAAGACAGTTGCATTAAGGCCCAGAAGTTTGCTATGAAAAAAGGTCTGTGTTTAAAACTTGTGCTGTTTATTCACCGTTAACCGCCCTGTAGAAGATCAATCGTCAATCTCTGCCACTGCTTTCTTGCCTGGCAATATCAGCCGCCGAAAGCCTATAGCGGTAGGCTGTTGCAGACAGCAGTGTTGCGCCTGAGGGCAGCATTCATTGAATGACAATTCACACACTTAGCCAGGCAACATCCTTAAATTAACTTGTCAAGGGTTCAGTATCTTTTGTATAGAGTCAAATACATGAAAATTCTGAAGGTGCGGCGGCAAGAATTAAGGTGTGGCGGGCCGCTGGAGTAAAATGTATATGGGGGAAACCCTGGTGTGTGAGTGCATGTGTGTGTGTATATGTGTGTGTGTGTGTGAAAGAGAGAGAAAGCCTGTGTGTGTGTGTGTGTGTGTGTGTGTGTGTGTGTGTGTGCATGTGTGTGTATGAGAGTGTGTGCGTGTGTGTGTGCATGTGTATGTGTGTGAGTACGAGAGTGTGCATAAGTGTGTTTGTGCGTGCGTGTGTGTAAAAGTGATGCCGTGTGAAAGATAGAGTGTGAGTGTGTGCATGAGTGTGTTCCCAAACACTCCACACTCTGGCCCCAGTACGTATGCAGGGCTGGGAGGCCTTCAACACCGTGCCATAGATGTGGACATACGAGATTTATAAGTGTTTCCTTTGGAATGGCTAAGGAACACACAGTTTTGGTGGTGTGTTTATGTGTGTGTGTGTATGAGTGTGTGAGGAACTCACAGTGTTGGTGGTGTGTGTGAGGAACATGCAGTGGTGGTGGTAGTGTGTGTGTGTGTGTGTGTGAGAGGAACACACAGTGGTGGAGGTGTGTGTGTGTGTGTGTGTGTGTGTGTGTGTGAGAGAGAGGAACACGCAGTGGTGGTAGGGGATTTCTGGAAGTCTTCTACAGTTTCTTCAGGGTCAGCGTTTTGTCCGACTGAGGACATTAGTTGGTGACAAGCAGCATTAAAATACTGATTTGTTGTATTTAATTTCTCCTTCGCCTTTTGCACTGCTCCTCTGCTTCAGCATCTCGGTTGCAGTAGCGCCCGGCTCCAAAGACTGACGGACTTACACTCGCCGCCGAGTCATTCATCACGCTGACTTTTAAACAGCGAGTGCATTCGAGAACGAACGCTGGCTGAAAGAAGAGTCACCTTGGTTCGCGGCAACATTCGACCTAAGTTAAAAAAAAAAAAAGAAAAGAACGGTGGAGAATGAGTGTGGAGAATAAATGGTCTCCTAAACACAGAGGCCATTTTGGACCACACACACACACACACACACACCCCTGCTGCTCCCCTCCCTCCATGTCAAGCCACAAACTCTTGAGATAAATAATAGGTCTTTTCCCTTTAGCCCAAGGTATGGTGTAGAGTTACCCTAAGGAGTCCCTGTCTCTGCATTCTTTCCCTGGTCGGGGTCTCGGGACGCCTGTTACGTGGTTTGGGTGTCATGGGAGCGTGTAGTTTACTGTATATGAAATATTGTCTCAGAAGTCGTCGAGGTAGAGAGTTCTCACTGAGTGGCTAAAGCCTGCGGAGCTGCTCTGGAACAAGGCAGCCCACCGAAGAATGTCAACCACACTCGTGTCCTTGGCCTAGGCCTGAAATCAAAGGCCTTGCTGTTCTAGTTTCGTCAAGGTGAAATATTCAAGTTCAGTTACGAAGATTTTTGGAGTCTGGGCATTTGTGTTTAGTTTTTACTTTTGCTTCTTGTGAGAGCTTGAGTCATGTCCAAAACATATATGCTCACACAGAATGCATTCAAAAAGGGCATTGAAAAACTTTTCTCTTCTTGTCTTAGCTTCCCCTTTGTTTGTAATGACAACACATTGACATCCATCAGACATTCAGTTGTGCCTAATGTTTTGTAATGTTTTTAGAATACAGTAGGTTCCTGTCTCCGGCTCACACAAGTTCGATTGAAAGTGTTACATTAAACTACCATGTTTGAGAATTGATGGTGACTTCTGGAGCTTATAAATCACACAAGTGGCCTTGGGCAGGATGATGTAAAGACAGGTGTATGTGTGTACTGGAGGTGTGTGTGTGTGTGTGTGTGTGTGAGAAAGAGAGAGAGAGAGAGAGAGAGAGAGAGAGAAAAAGAGAGAGAGAGGATGAGAAAATGTGAGGCAGTGGTGGTAGTCAACCTCACCACTGGGAACTGTTCCAGCATCCAGGCCCTATTTTGGTGTATTGACTCAATAATGGTTAGAGGGGCTCAAGAAGAGGAGTCATCGCCGCTCTCTGCAGCCAGGGAAAGGCAGAAAAAAAAACCTCCCTCTCAACTGGTGTGTTTGGAGTTGAGTTTGCAATGCGTAGCTGCGGGGCAGAGAATCTGAAAAAGAATGCGCGCCCTGAACCCCGTAATCTGCCAGAGTTTCATGCAATTTCAATGACAAACCGCGTTGTGCAAGAGGCCCCCATCTCTCTGTGGTCTCCGGCCCTACTGCTGCTGTAGAGACTGAGGCTCAGGGAGAGAGGGAGTTTGAAGGGAAAAAGAGGCAGAAAGAGAGAGAGAGAGAGGAGTTAAAAAAATGCGAGGGCTGGACCACCACCGGCTACTATGTCGGTGTTCTTCTGCTAAACGTCACTAAGGACCAAAATGTCCGTTGACAGGGGACGTGGCCTAAGACCATTCCTCCCACAAAAAAAAAGGGTTGAGGCGGCGTAGAGACCTGTGTCTGCAGCCAAACGTGTTGTTGTGAATTTATCTGACAAAATCCCAGTCCTGCCCCGGCCTTCGGAGAGCAGGCATGTTTTCTTTAAGCCCTGTGTTCTCCAGCCTGGGCGCTGTATTAATAAATAAAATGGTGGAGTGTTACGAGAGGAAGAAATCAAAACAGAGAAGTAACACAAAGCCCTGTGTGGCTTGTCCCTGCAATGTGGATCACTTGCTCCTGGACATTTCCAAGAATCTCTTCTTGTGTGTCTTGTGGGAGGTCTGTTACATTGGGCTGTGTCTTTTTTCAATTTAAGCTTACGCAATGTAGCTCTGACTTCTTAAGTAATGGCCCAGCATTTAGTCCATATCTGTCCCTAGGCGTGAAACTCATGTCAGACTGGTGTACCTGCAGCTCACAACACCAGTTACACTGATACTCTGAGAACAGGCTGCTACCTTTGTGTCCAACTCCAGTATGCTCTCTATGTCTCTTTTTCTTTTCCTCACTTTCTCTCTCTTTTTTTCTCTGTTTTTTTATTATATTTCATCATAGCCTCTAAGATGACGATGTGACTTGTATCTAGTATTTCTTGTCTGTAATAAAAGTTGTTTTGAAATTCAAAATTCTTTCTCTCTCTCTTTCTTTCTCTCAGTCTTTTTTCTCTCTTTCTCTCTCTCCCTCTGTCTTTTTCTGTCTCTCTTCCTCTCTCCCTGAGTCTATCTCTCATTCTTTCTTTCTCCCTATCTCTCTGTCTGTCTCTCTCTTTCTCTCTCTCTCATTCTCTGCAGCCTAGCAAAAGCCGGGCGTCTAGTCGAGGAGAGCTCAACTCTTGAATTTTCCATGGGTCTTTCTCTCTCCATATCCTACCTGCCTACCCACCTGCCCACCTATCTACCCACCGTTCCTCTGCACTCTTGTTATGAACATCATAAAGGATGGACATCATTTTGACGTCTCTGAGGGGGCAGTTTAATTTCTCCTTAGCACAATATTGCTTATGAAATTCTCTGTAACTACAATGCAACTGGCCTGCATCTGGCGAATGGTCAATACCGGGCCCAATCAATAGCGCTGGAAGTTTGCAGATGCCACAGGGCCTGATAGCTAGGAATGATATTAGTTTTTGTCAGATTGCGGGTAGGGTGGGGGTTTGGGTGGGGGTGGGGATGGGTTAGAGCGCTGGGACCAGGGAGTCTCTGTTTATTTCTGTGGTTTTTGTTTCAGACGCTGTAGGAGGATAGCGGGTGGGGGTCAACCCACCCCCGGGCTACTGCATGTGTGTGTGTGTGTGTGTGTGTTTGTTCCAACATCACACAGCTACAGGATCATCAATAGTGCCTTTTTCTTTGTGTGTGTGTGTGTGTGTGCATTTAAGGTTGTTTTATGGCTATAGAGATATTTGGTTTGATTTGGCGTGACCTCCCCCGTTCTGATTGCAGTTAATTACATTCCCCCTTGAAATAGGATATCCAGCAGCACTGGATCCAGCTCACCCAACATCTGTACTGATTGGGTGGAGAAATGTTTGATGAAAGCTTCCAGATCTATAGATCTATTTCAGAAGAGAGAATAATAGCCCCCCAATACACACACACGCACACACACACACTACATACTATATATATATATATATATATATATATATAAAATGTTACATTACGTTTTATATATATATTATATATACTGTACGTATTTTATATCACTGATGATTTGTCCAAGTAGCACCAAGTATATATATATATAACTTGGCTATTAATCCATCAGTCTTGTCCATCACAACAAGGACCAGCATGTTCTTTGGGATGCAATGAAGCAACCGAGCCAGTGGCATACTGTAATGGAGAGTCTTGCAGGGCAGGCGGGAGGCTTTCTGCTGAAAAACACTCTTGTACGTAGGGAGACATTCTGTCAGCAGCGGCTGGTTGACACCTCGGATCACAGTTTGATAGCTCGGGGAGAGGGGCGCCTATGGAAGCGGCCCTATTAAGGTGGATGTTTTCAAAGTTTGGGTCGGGCACTGGGGAAAAAATAGGAAGGACACAGCGAGTGAGGAAGCGGAGCCTGGTCTCTGAAGCGCTCCTGACACGCTTGAAGACACCCCTCCCCGGCCGCACAGTCGGGGGCCAGGCATTCTCCTCTGCCCGCTAGTGTTTGTGTCTGACTTACTGAATCAGTTATAGAGAGAGAGAGAGAGAGGAAGAGAGGGAGAGAGAGAGAAAGAATGGGAGGAAATATACTATATTTCACAAACACATAGATGCATCAACTAACACACACACACACATCAACACACACACACACACACACACGCACACAGAAACAATATTTCTTCATGTTCTGAAAACACACGGATGGCAATGTAGATCCCTTCTTCAGTCCTCTCAGAGGCAGACTAAGATATATTCTCCAGCACCCATGTAAAACTACATGGACGAAAACATCAGTGGACATAATCCTGAAGTACCTCACAGTTTATGGTCGATGGCTCGACAGTGCGCACCGACAGTGCGTTTCCCCCGGCAACCTGCTCAGCCCGTGTCACAAAAGGGAAGGGGCCAGGCCCTGGGAGACGTGGGATAGCAGGAGACAGAGACAGGGAAAGGGCTGCGAAGGAGAGAGGTAGTTAAGCCGACTGGCCTTGTGTGAGCCGTCGGAGGGGGCGAAACAGACACGCTGCACCTTGACCGCCTATTATGAAGCTCTTTGCCGCGGTGTCAAGTGAAAGCAAGTTAATTGGGTGAAGCTGTAGAGCATGTTAGGGCCGTGGTTTGAGGCCTGCCGGCTTGACAGTTGAGTGTCAGCAGGACCCAGTCAAGTGTGGCTGAGAGACAGAACCCTGTCACAGGGTCCGACTGGGCCTCTGAGCTGTTGAAAGAGAGAGAGAGAGAGGGAGAGAGAGAGGACCCACAAACATATTACTTCAGCTCCTGTGCAACCCATCTGAAAACGAATGAAATGAAAATGGAAAAAAAAAAACGAGTGCAGGAATAAGAACATCAGGCACTGGCCAATTTACTGATGTCACTGGTGAAGAATACTCTCCTATAACCGCCGACAGACACTCAGTAGGTCATTAATGAGACATTAACATGCTCTCATAAGTGTCAGAAATGCTAATGTCAGAAATGCTCACCAGCAGCTATTTAAAAAACGTGCTTGCAACATGTAATCATTTATTTTAATCGTAATATAAAAGCTGTTTATTAGTTCTTTGCTAATATCTATTTGTTTAAGTCCTTTTTATGTGTTTATGTGTTTTATGTTTTTATGTGTTACGTTTTTATGGTGATTTTTGGGGCATACAGAAGGATTGCTGAAGTAGACATCTCCAGAATCTCTGTTATCATGCTTAATAGCAGGTCTATATTTATAACGTTAATGATTACAAATTCCAGTAATAATTTGTTGGTGTATTTGTGGGAAGAATTAAGTTATTAGGGAATGTAAAGGATAATGTTCTGCTGGTCATTACAAGAATATAATGTCTGACAGGTCGAACCTAAATGGTTCCGTCCTAAACGGAAATAGTATAAATAACCAGTGGACAGTACATTATCATTTATATAATATACACTTATCTAATAATATAACACATTATCCCTTAACATTATCCCTTTTCTATTAATACTATCTAATTTTAATACATAATCCATTACATAATACATGTACAATACTTTATCCCACTAATTATATTGCTAATGGCCAAAACCATGAGGAAAAACTTTACACAAACATCCTTTAAATTTAATTTGTTTGTTGTTTTTTGGCTTCTGTTGATTAAGAAATAGCTCTCAATGCAACTTGAAACGTTTTTTTTAAATGCAGCTTAAAGCTTATCACTTTAAATGAAGTTTTATGGTGAATGCTCACTACTCATGAAATAATAAACAAATCTGAGCAAAAAGGTAATAATAAAAAATAATACAATAATAAATAAATTGTCATTGACAGCAGGTCGTTCTACTTTCAGAGTGGTTATTATACAATAACGACTGAGCTACAAATGCTGGGAAGACGACAGTATTCAAAGTGAACAAATGTTCCGCAACATAACAAGAGCCGTATAACAGGAATAAATCTTGAGGCCTAAGTATTATATGTGCTCTAATAGGGCTTTGGCATGTTTGCAAACACAATAAAGAACAAAAAAAGACCTCATTAAAAACTACTTTATGAGTTTTTTAGGCTCCTGCTTTATGCCTCTGTATTACTGTAATACCCCCCTTCTCACACTGAATAAAACAAAAAGGTACTTATTTGAACCAAGAGTTCCCTTGTGACCTGCCATGATTCCCAAGGGTGATGCCTATTGTGCCTTTAAAGACTGTGTGTGTGTGTGTGTGTGTGTGAGAGAGAGAGAGAGTGAGAGAGAGAGAGACAAAGAGAGAGAGACGATGTGTGAACACTCCCGGTGCCCATTTATCTTCCTAAAGCTCACATTCAATTTCCATCATTGTGTCAGATGGAAATGAGCCAATGGCTGTAGCTAGCGCTAGCATCCACTACTGAGGACCGCTTCTGGAGCCCCCTCAGTGCTGGGCCTAATTAGAGCAGCTTCTATGATAGATGAGAGAGAGAGAGAGAGAGAGAGAGAGAGAGAGAGAGAGAGAGAGAGATGATCATTGTGTTTTAACACGGCGCAAACGCACCTCCTCTCTGCTTCCAGCCCACTCAGACCTCCTTGGAGGAGCCCCCCGTGAGAGCGATGGGCTAGAACAGGGTCTCTATTCAGCTCTCAGCTCCGTCTGATGACAAGATCATTAAGAGTTTGTCGTTTTTGCGTCACTATTTTTTTTCCATCTTTGTCTTTTTAAATGGCCCTGGGCATTGAGATTACTATTAGGACTTTGAAATTATTTAGGCAAAGTAAGTGTTAAGATACGACAAAGCCACACTTAATGGGCTTTTGCTTGTTGGTGGCGGATTAAATAATTAGCACAGTTTACTCAAACCATGCTATAGTGTGTCCGGATGAAGCTTGACTTAGAGAGGCTGCATGCCTGTGAACATGAAGCCTCTTTCACTGCCACCCCCCCCCCCCCCACTGCCTCAATACCATCATTATCATCATCATTGTAGTCACTGAGAGTCTCTTTTCTTACCTTAATCTAATTAGTTCATCATAACGATATTGAATCTTCCACACAGCCTTTCTAACAGTGTCCAAATGTTTCCTTGCTTGCCTGTCTTTCTTCGGCCGCTCCTCCTGAGCAGTAATAAGTCGCTTAACTCGCTTATGAAGCCATTACCTCACATCCTGTCCCCGGAACGCACTGGGAATGTATTTTCCTATTTTGAGGAAGCAATCAGGGGGACTCATGTTTTGAAAAGAATGGCATAACTCCTCAATGTAACATTTCTTCTCTCACAATCATGCCTCCGGGTTCACCGAGGATCATGTTTATGGAAAAGGAGCTGCTTCTGCATTAGATCGTTAAGGAAACACGCAGTCGATACGCGCGGCTGTCAATATGTTCTTTGCACTCCGTCTTGACCTCCATCCAATTACTGTACTGCACCATAGGCAGTAATTAGTCTCAGGAACACTGAAATACTGTTTATTTACATTCTCACGTGAGGCGAAATTGTGCCCTCTGTGGCATTGCCACTGCTGAGGTCAGTTCTCGTACAGACTAGTCGAAGAATAACATTTTTGACAGGAAAAACGACTGACGGATTCAACAACTCACTGCACTTTACCGCGAACGACGACTACTGTAAGACTTTTACAAAATCCTTGCTCTTAAGTTTGGTGTAATTTCCCAAAGTTCTTAACAAAGGAAGAGATTAAAAGAAGAAGAAAAAAAATCAATAAGCCATTTTAGTCTCTATCTATCAAAGTGGATTCCTCCTTGTCTGGTTTTAAAGTGGTGGATGTGGCACTTTAATGGGATCGGCTGAGCTGTTTGAAATGTATGCCAATGATTCCTGTCATTTCATGGCAGCCAGGTCATGGTTCACTGAGCTCCTACTTCTCTCTTGTCAGCTCCGCGAAAGACAAGCATTTAGTTGCAAACTTTGAGCAGGTTGCGCAAACCAGAAATGATGTGACTGCTGCTTAACCCCCCCTCTCCCCATGCACACGCATACACATACACACACACACACACACACACACAAACACAAACACCCACACACACACATAACCTCCACACACACCTCTATAATAGCCCCATTCCACCCCTCCTCCTCCTCCTCCTCCGCTCCCCTGACACCCTGCGATGTCACAGAGAGTCTGGCGGTACTCTGGGGACTCCTATCACTCATCCCCAGATGAGGCTTCAGTCATTTACTGTTTAAGTCGCCCTATTAGTGCTGAGAGACAGCATGGAGGCGAGGGTTGGTGACCTTTCACAAAATGAAGCTCTCCCCTCTGCTTCCGCTTGGTTTTGACACCGTGTGTGTGTGTTTTTTTAAGGCTCTTAAAGACTGTTTATTTCCACAAAGCATGTATTTGTTTGGCCTGTACTCTTCTCTGTCGTTTTTGATAATCTTTAGTTGTTCCTTGTGCTTTCATTTGTCATTCTCAGCATCGAGTGGTGCCTGGCTACAGCCGCTACGTGTCTCAGGTGAACATTGTGCTCGCACGGCATTCACGCACACGCTCCGACTCTACTCTCACTCCTGTGCCTCCGCGAGGACAGTCAGCCTTGCCGCACACTGGCTCTGGTCTCCAGCAGTGCCCTGGCGATGGCTTCCCCCTGCCGCCACTCTCCTCAGACGGAGCGAAGGAGCGGACGAGCTGCTGGACGGGTGGAGCCATTGCCCCGTGCATTTTCTGCCTTGTAGCACACCAAAGTAAAACCGCTTGTCAGGCCGAGGTGTCTCCGAGCTGACAAGATGCCCCAGTGACATTTCAGCTCCAAAGAGCAAGTGTCTCGCAACCGAGTGGTCAAATATCAAATAATAGGTCAAGCAGGGAGGAGCGGTGATCTGGCTAGGGGAAGGGCGGACGGGCGGATGGGCTCCGCCAAGCCAGGCTTGACAGGCGAGTGGGGGTCCGGGGCCAGCCCTGTGACTGAACAAAGTGGTGTTCTGTTGGGCATGGCCCTGGCTGTCTGCACCTTATTGGCTTCAAAGGCAGCAGACATTGACATTGATTAATGTCCTTAACCCTTTGGACATGGCAGAGACAGGGTGAGGGACGTGGGGTGGTGGTGTTGGGGTGGTTGATGGTGGTGGTGGTGTTGGGGCGGGGGGGGGTGAGTTCTGCTCTGTCCCAGTTTGGACGAAAGGGAATGGGGTGTTAGGGACCAGTCCAGTGGCTGGTGGAGATGTATTGGTGCGCTCATTAGAATACCCTGACACCCGTCGCCGTTCCGCTCGTCATGTTGATCGCCCTCCACCCCACTCCTCCCCCTGTGTGATGGGTGCGGACCGGAGCCAGTGGGCTCACTTATGATTGGACACTTGATGTAGATTTAAGTGCTCAGTTTTATTAATGTGATTGATGCAGTCTAAGTGGGTGGGCAAGGATTTACTTTTTTTTTTTTTACAATGATGTACCTTCTTTGTATTTTATATGATATTTTCAGAGGAAAGTGTCTGTCATTGTGCAGTATACGTATGTCCGGTCACACGTCACGAAAAGTCGTTTTTTAGCACCTCTCTCTTTTGAGGGCAGACAGTGTGTGAGATTAACGTTATCCTGTATAAGAACAACAGATAGCAGGCACAATTTATATCTGATTTTTAAATTCACTGTTGATTCAGATTATAAACAAGCCCAAATGCTCTGAAGGGATATGACCAGGTAATATCCAGGTAACTATCTTCTTTGTTCCTGTATAAAAAGTTAGAAAATAAAATATAGTAGGTTATATTAGCTGAAACATTCCATATCATTACATTATACATTCCGTATGAAATTCATATATACATAGCTACAAGATCTATATGCACATACCCATTATCTACATACAATATCTATAAAACTGAAAGATAAGATAGACAGATAATAAACCAAAGAGTGCCAAACTGTGGCAATGGACAGCAGACTTCTGTTTTTAACCTGGAAATCTAAACTAAACTACAAGTTGAACATCTCTCTAAGTCCTTGTTACAAACAAATCACGCTCACACTGACCTTATCTCAGTCTTTTTATTCATGTTGGTTAATAATATACTATTTTAAAGTCTGTAGTCACCTCTTCATTGCTGTTTATATCAAACCCGTTTATATTTTCCCCTGAAACGAAGTGTGGACATGTCTTAGGAGTTGAGTTCATGGATGTGTGGCTGATTTCATCAGAATTATTGATGGAATCTGAGTATGACCCTCTAATAAGGCAAAATGTTGGTAAACAAGGTGTCACATAGTTGAACTAGCCAGCCAGCATATTTGGCTTTGATCTTAATGTACACAAAACTGAACTGAAAAATAAACCTGGCGCAAAAATATTGTCGCCTAAATATTCTTTTTGAATGAAGGTCTGCAATTAATTGTGGTGTCAAACATGGCCTTTTATAATGAATTTTCATGATGCTTCCTTTAGACACAAATTAAATCAGCATTTCTGTGGAGAGAAAGACAGACAGAGAGAGAGAGAGAGGGAGAGAGTAAAAGAAAGAGAGAGAGCGGGAGAAAGGAGAGGTGTCAAAAGTGGGCCTGACAGCAGTCAGTGAGCCACGCAGTGAAGCTGACATAAATATTTAACATGGAGGGGGTAACCTACAGCGTGTCATGTCACGGCCGTGATTAGGCCGGGCGGTGACCTTCCTCTCATGTAACACGGGTTTGGGGCGGCATGTGTCAGCGCATCGCAGATTCCCTACCACACCCTATCAGAGCCCCGCCGGCGCTCCGGTTAACCCCCATTTCCATAAACCCATTCCTATGGAACCACCGGCCCCCGCACAGACCGCCAGAGAGAAGGCTTCAGGGAACGCTGTCTCCCAGGCCTGTTCGCTGTGTGGGGCCCCGTGTCTGACAGACGGCTGCTGATGGCCACTGCCGGACGCGCCCACCTCTCAGTCTGCGCTCGGAGACCACTGCTCTACATCTGCCTCAGATGTCATTTTCATGTTGTTGTTGTTGTTGTTGTTGTTGTCTGATGTCATTTTGGTGGTGTTGTTTTTGTTCCATGGTTTTTGCATCTGCTCTTGGAAACCATTTCACCACATCTGCCTCTGATGTCATTTTGTTGTTATTGTTGTTGTCTGATGTCATTTTGTTGTTGTTGTGTTTTTGCTGTGAGCATTTGTGAGCTATTGTAAGCAATTGCCTGTATTAGATTTGTAGTCTGCATAATTCTCAACTCTCTATTTGGAAGCTAGAAAAGGGCTAATATTTATTTAATATTTATTTAGATTGTGAAACTCAAGGTTATTCTGGTGAACTTACAATCTTGTTCAGTAGGGGTTTGAAGAATGGTGGGGGTAGACAGAAAAAAACACACACAAAAAAACGACAAAACCTTTGTAAAAAAGGAACTAGTGAACTTCTGCAATAGGCGTTTGAAGGAAGGGGTTTAAGGGGGACAAAACACAAGACAACACAAGCCCTATAAAATGTCACTAGATGGAGTTTATGGCCAGTTATGAAGCGCAGAGAAATAGTGAGGAACAGGGTCATAAAGGGGCATAAAAAGAAGAACAAAACCAGAAGGTCAAGTTCAAAATGTTACTTTTATCAAATACATTAGAGGCCAATTATCAAGGCATGATGTGGAGCGGAGGAAAGCTCCCTCACATAGAGACACCTTCTGAACTGCTGGAAGCTTTCGCCCACCTTCAGGTGACGTCTCTTGATCTTTTCTGTGAAAAGGAGTCAGAGTGGACTGTATTTGTTTGCATATAAGCATAAACACACACACAAATACAAAAACGTGCTCATACAGATATGTAGACACACAAAACACACAATTACACACTCGCACGCACACTCACACTCACACACACACAAACACGAGTGTACACACTTAAATACTCATACACACACTCGGCCACAATAATAGCCTCACTGCATCTGAACTGCAAGCGTACAGCTTCATAATTAAGGAGTTTATGAGGGCCGAATTGGGGTCAAGCCCCTGCTTTTACTCGGGGTGTGATTTTCATTCTAATAACAACCATCACTTTGTGGCATGAATAAGCCACAGCCGTAGAAAACATCCGTTACAGCTATGGCAGAAACGTGTTTCTCTAGTCCCACAAGCACATTCACACACACACACACACATACACACACAAAGTGTGTATATTGGTTAAGAGTCTGGGTTCTGACCTGTGCGCATGGGCTGAAACAAGAAGCGTTCTGTCGTCTCAACGCCACATGAGTCTGTGAAGTGCGGTTGTTTACCGATAATCATGTACGAACAGTATATACGTACGCTAAAAGCTTTGGCAATCTGCTGCTGAAGCCATTTGCTCAGACACAGAGGAAAGGCTAAGCTCTTCACGACACACACAAAAAAAACAACAACAACCCGCTGAGTTCCCTGAGTTCACGCCTCTTCCAGTAGGCTAACTTGGGCTGATGGCTCTTCCGGTATAGGACATCTTACACCACCCCTGTGGTCTGGGACGGGCCTTTCCCATCCCCATTCTCTGCTGAGGCCTAAAGCAGCCTGCGGGCTCCCTTAAGTGCATCTCTGTTGGTTAAGTGCACAGGACTTTGGGTCTCGGGCTAGTAATCCAATTGGAGTGCCAGCAGCCTGGCCGAGTGGTTCTGTGACACACCTGGAGGACTGCCTGGCTCTCTGTTTAAGATGTGGGAATGGAGAGAGAGAGGGAGGGAGAGAGACAAAGAGATAGACACACACACCCACACACACACACTGATGAAGAGGCCAGAGGGGACCAGGAGAGCATCGGAGAGAGAGAGAAACAGAGAGAGAGAGAGATGGAGAGAGAGAGAGAGAGAGAAAGAGCACCTGTCCCTCTTGTCATTTAGCACGCTCACCGTCGCAAAGAGGTGGAAAAAAAGCAAAGAAGAGAAGACAAAAAGTCAATTAAATTTTCATGCCGGAGCCTTTTTAGACCGAGCCTATTGTGTCGACCACGCAACCCCCCCAGCCTCCACCTCCCCCCCATTACACTCTTCAGGTCTGACAGCATCTCTCTCTCTCTCTCTCTCTCTCTCCATCTCTCTCTCCATCTCTCCTGTGCCTGGTGACAATGGGGAACGGGAGAGGCCAGAGAGGGGCCTCTGCCACTCCTGCGCTGAAGGCGGAAGCGAACGCTCATTATTATTTCATGGTGGCCGAGGAGGCCTCGGTGGCTCGGCCCAGGGAGTGCCTGCAGAAAGCCTCTGAGTGCAGACGCATTGTTCCTTTCAGGGCCATTGTTACCACTCCCAACGGGGAGAAAGACAAGAGCGTGCCGCTGTTGTTTTTTTTTCTTTTTTTGGAGACTCCAAAGGTTCATCCATAAGAGAGAGAGGGAGAGAAAGAGAGAGTGAGAGAAAGGGAGGGAGAGAGAGAGTGTAAGTGCAGGATGGTAAAAGAAAAAAAAACATAAATGCACTTAGGTCACAAGTCGCTATGGGGCTATTGCAACAACAAAAGGAAGAGATAAATCATTTACCTGACACGGCTCCTGAAGGCTGAAGGTGTGTGCCGGTAAAATGACAACAAACAACACCATGTTGGGTAGGTTCCAGAAGGAATGCTTTTTGTGTTCTCCTGTGCGTTGAGTGGGGTAAAACAAATGGATGTTTGCGTCAGTGCATGGTGGGGATTTTAGCGAGTGGCGAGTGGACTAGCAACCCTAAGGGCAGGAGGTCTATTTCATTGTCTATGATGGCATCCACACAGACTCTTGTACTCAAAACAGAGACACTCTCATTCACCAAACAGCCCTACTTGCATAGACTCAGACACACACACACACACACACTCACACACAAACACAATGCAGACATTTGAGCAGTTAATTAATAAAAAAGGGTCGGCATATGACCTTTGAATGGAGTGATTGACACGGACAGACCCTTACAATCCCTAACCTTCACAAATGTCAGAGTGTACCGGACCTGCCCTAGACAGGACTGGTGCGTGCTGACACACACACACACACACACACACACACACACACTCCTCCCTCCTCAGACCAGATCTGCCACACCGTCAACGGCCGCCTCGTCGTTCTGCATTACCATATCGATTTGTTTGCGAGCGTGGCCGTGGCCATCATGAAACATTAACACTGTTTTTCTCCCTGCTTTTATCACTGCCCTTGATTTGCCTTAGACTTGTCTGGAGCTCCTCATAACTCCGGCTCGCGCATCTTGTTCAACATAAAGACAGCTCATGTAATTTCATTCATTTTTAAACCTTGCTTCTTTTGAATCTCTAAATCCCTTTATCTATGCTGGCAGTTAACATGGGTGGGGAGAGGGAGAGCTCCACTCTTCGATTGCAGGCAGGGTGGGGAGGCCTCTGCTTGCGCTGGCTATCAGGCTGAGCCTTAGACCTGCCAGTGGATGAATGGGAGGGCCTGGTGGTGTGGTCGGAGCGATTGATTTCTGCCTGCCATCTTGTTGATTTTTATAAGGCAAAATACTGACCACTGTTGCGTGTCAAAGCTACATTTCTGCTTACTTGGAATGAGCGTACGCCGCTGTTGCATTGATCCGGGCACGGCAAACTTTTCTTGTTGTTCCGTTTTCGAAATTTGTTTTGTTTTCTAGTTTGCATGTGTCTGTGTGTGTCTGAGCGTGCCTGTGTGTGTGTGTGTGTGTGTGTGTGTGTAATGAAGTTGTGGCCCACCCCTCTTAATCCATGCTCTCCCAGCGGAGCCGACACCGAATCCTTTGCTGCCGTCAGAGTGATTAGGTGTGGCTGCGGAGGCCAACTGCCTTCCCCCTTTCTCCTGCGCCCGACTCCTAATTTCATATGAGAGGCTGAAAGGGATCCGTTTGCGTTATTTGCGCTTTTATGTCGGAAAACTTCAAAGGGCTCCCCATCCTCTCCGCACCTATCATCAGTGACAGATCCCGCACCTTGGGAGAGACGGAGGGGGGCATAGATCCTTTATTTATTTATTTCACTTTATCTGAAGGTAAAATATGCCACACTCATTCCATTCCACCTCCTTCTCTCAAACACAGCACCCCCCACCCCAGCCCTCCCTCCCAATAAGAAACGAGAACGAGTGTCTGTACATGTAGTTGGTAGCGGGAGGGATGCGAGTGAGAGGAACAGTTAATATATTAATCTAATCCTCCTGTTTGGTGTCTTCAATCCCCTGAAGATCGGCAGTAATCAGTTTGTTCCTGTCTGCTGGTTCTGGGTGTGGGGCGGGGAGCGCTAATCAGAAGTGGCGTAGCGCACAATGCCAGCCACGAGAGAGAGAAAGAGAGAGAGAGAGAGAGAGGGGAGGAGAGGCAGAGATGACACCTCACAGATTTATTACCTCTGAATTCTCCGTCCGAGACGCCCAGCTCGGCTACAGTACAAACGGTGCAGGGAAAGAAAGAAAAGGCAGGAGAAAAACATGAAAGAAAACAAATAATATAAAAAAGACATTGTTGGTGGGGAAAACAAGCTGAAAATACCACAGGGATGTAAAGTCATGTAACAACACTTGCCAAAATTGAGATTAACAACACCTCTGCTTTGTTCTGAAGTTTGCCAAATATGTGAAATGATGCGAGTTCTTTCGCCTGCGCTCTATCAAATGATTTATGAATGCACGTTCCCCTCCTGGTTCAAGTTTCACGTTCGCCGTGTTTGTTTTGCGTTCTCCCCGACTGGAGTAGAAACAGGGACTGGAGTCTGGCTGGCCCGTGTGCCCTGGCCAAGTCCGATAATTGAACCTCACAAATGTTGACCATGATGGCTTTGACCTTTCTGTGTTAGTGTAGCGGCCTTTCACCCGCAGACATACACCCCTGACCTTGTCATCTTCACCCGGCCCGTGAACAAGTGGCCGACTCGGCATCGATTCCATCCTGTTCACAGGGAGAGTGGATATTGAGTTCCATTCAATCATCCACAGCATCTGACGGAGCGCAAGTGACACCAGGCCGAATCTGTTTGTTATGATAAGGTCTCCATTGTATCCTATGACAGTGAGACCATCCGTCTGCTGTCTACTATCTGCTGCCTGGTGTTGATGGTGTGTGGAAAAGTCCTTGGTGCAAAATGGGAACCAACATGTGTGTCCGAACTCTTTGGCTTTTCTTTTTTTTAGACATATATATATATATATATATATCTGCACATATATATATATATATATATATATATATATATATATTGTCTTTAAGCAGATAAGGCAGTGAAGAGCATGACAGGAAACAAGTGGGAGAGAGAGATGGGGTAAGATCGAGAAATGACCTCGGGTCGGTCTTGAACCTGGGTCCCCGGATGTATGATTTGGTTCCAACTGACCCACGGAGCCCCCACTCTCCTTGGCTTCTCTATGCAGACTGACAAGAGTTAATCTCTAACAAGCCGAGCACAGTTTAGAGTGGTGCTGCCTTCGAGTCTCGAGCGTGCTTGATAATTCACATGCTGTGGTTGGAGACGTTTTGAGCAGGGCTGGGCCGAGCGGAAAAGGTCACTATGATGAGTTGAAGAGTGACAGGAAATAATGAACCTACCCAGGGCCAGTAAATGAACCCGTGTCACGAGCTGCCCATTGCCTCTGATCAATACTGAACACTTTGCTTTGGGAAAATGAGGGTCATCCTCTCAGGCTAACCCCCGCAGGAGAGACAGAGGAACAGGACTGCTGATAAAACAATCATCATAAAGAACCCAGACTCTTGACCAATACACATGATGTGTGTGTGTGTGTGTGTGTGTGTGTGTGCCTGTGCCTGTGTGTGTTGTTGTTTGTGTGTGTGTGTGTGTGTACCTGTGTGTGCGTTAAGAGAGCCACTCTTCTTCCCCTGACACCCTGCGGAGGTTTGGGTCGATACAGTGAATCTGCGATATAAATGTTTTTCCCGGTCCGCTCCATCATGCACCCCTGACAACAGCAGCAGCAGCAGTCCCGACATAGAGGCCGACATCATCCCACCAGCCCCAGCGCCCGCCGCTGCCAACAAGTGCCCGCTTACTGGCATTAGTGCAATTCTAGGGAAGCGCCAATGACATAATGCAGACACAAGAACAGGTAATGAAGAGTGATTGACTCTGGGCTTGTCTGCTCTGGGCATGTGCGGCCGCCTAAGAGAAGTCTATGGCCGGGTCCGAGCATTAAAACATGGTGTGGGTTGAAATCTCAAACCCTTAATGGTGCCCCAGGCTCCATTACGTCTGCGATGGCACGGACAGCCTTAAGTCTGTTTCTTTTTTTTCTTCGTCTTCTTTTTCTTTTTTTTTCTTTTCTTTTATTTGGTTTAGTGTTCACATCACAACCGTCTCTTTATCACTTCTTCAAAACTCCATCCGGGATCAATACTATTTTCTGCCTCCTCCGAGCTGCCTGCGCTTTGCTCCGCGTTTGCCTTCCCCTCTCTCCGCTCCGTCCATGGCTGCCCAAAGGATATTAAAGGGGGGGTGGAGGAGGTGGAGGTGATGGAGGTGGGGGTGGGGGTCCATTCACACTGGGCAGCTCCTGGCTGTCTTTCTCCCAGAAAGTGCTGGGGCAAGCACATGCCGAGGCCCTTTTTCCATTACGAGCCATTTCCAGGTCCTCCCATCGGCCGGTGACAAAGTGGTCTTCCACGTCTTCATTTTCTGCTGATGTGTAAGAGAGGGGGGCCACTGTCATCTGTTACCGGCCACAGGCCTAATTGCGGCCAACTGTCGATGCGCACATTTGGACCCTTTTCAGGTCTACATTATTTATTGGGAGAAAAATATTGTATTGATTTTGGATGCCGCCTGGTATAAGTGATGTTGCTAAAGAGCTGACGGGACACTCTATAAACTTTTATAATACTGTGTCAAAGCTGCACTTTGCAGGCATAAAATTAACACAGTGGGATGTTATGTGAGTTGTGGCGAGGACCACCATAAGCACAGCGGTGCTTGAGGGGTGGGCTTATAATGATGTTCCGTGCAAACTCCACCCTGCGCTGCTCCTCCGTCTTCGTTGGGTGGATGACTGCTCGCTCGCGCCTACCGGCCAGTAGCGTACATGTTATTCAGGGACCGTGCCAGAATGCAGTCACATTCCGGAACCTTCTTCCTTCTGTATGGAGATTATTGTGACCATTCTACTTTTGCTAGGTTTGCTAGGTTAGTTTCTTCCAAGACTACTACAGATAAAAAAATAAGACTTTTTCCTTCCTCCTGGTGCTCAAGAATGCTCTTTGCTGTGAAGCTCCGTGATCCATGACTATTGTAAAGGTCGCTGTATAAATAAAAAAGAATTGAATTGAATTGAATTGAATTGAAACAGGTTAGGCTTGCAAGGGCATGTGTTATATTTTTATTATGCATTTGGCAGATACTTCTATCCAAAGCCTTTCTAAACAAGATAGCAACATAAAAGAGACATTATAAAATAAGTAGTGTTACGATCATTCACTTTATATGACTCGGCTGGTTTTCTAAAGCACAAGTCATTGCAGTCATAGTTCAGCTGCTGTGAGCTTATTAAAAAGCACCTTGGAAAAGTAATCATTTCCCACTCTGTTAGGTAGCTGAATGAGAGAGAATGTTACAAAGCATTGCTATGGCAACAGTGCCCTAGTAGTGCATGTCAGGAAATAACACACAATGACAGAGCAGTAACGTGATGAAGTATTATGTTACATACTCAACAAATCTGTACTTTTCTTTGTGTGATGAGTGATTTCTTGTGTACAGTTTCTCACCATGTCTTATTTCCTTTGTGGAGGAAACACACACACACACACACACACACACAAATACACATGCGTGCACATACACACACACACACACACACACACACACACAAACACACATGCACACACACACACACACACACACACACAAATGCACACAAAAACACTTACACACAAACACACACACATGTGCGTCCACACACACAGACACACACACACACACACACAAACAAGCTATCTGCTGTCTTTATTGGTGTTGTATGTTTTGATCTGGAGCTGAAGTTACTACTCCAGTCAGGCTGTAAATGCATTGCAGGGTGCTGATGCTGTTGGCCTGGGAGCCTATCGCTGTTCCTCTACTGTAGCTGAACCAGGAGTGGGTGCCAACCCCCTAATGTGACACACACTATTCTCCCTAATCTCACTCGACATTTTAACAACACTGTCACGTCACATAAAATGAAAGTCAGAAACATTCTATAAAAAAAGAACAATGTGCGTAACGCTCTGTAAAAAGCCTAAATGCTACTATTTGCCAAAATGTCACTTTCGTCTGTTTTACAATGACTGAGTTGCATAGTCACAGTCTATCATAAAAGGTCTTTCACTTTCCTTTCACCCAGTCTCTCTCTCTCTCTCTCTCTCTCTCTCTTCTCTCTCTCTATCTCTCTCTCATTCTTTACCTCTCCCACTTCTCTCTTTCATCAACTCATCTTATTATTCCTCCTCCTCCCTCTCTTTCTCACCCCTTCTCTTTCTCTCCATTTTTGTCTCCCTCTCTCCCCCTTTTCTTTCCCTTTCCCTCTCTCTCTTTCACTCCTCCTTTCTTTTTGTTTTCCTCTCTTTTTTCTCTCCACCTTCTGTCTGTCTGCCATCTCTCTCTCTCTCTCTCTTTCTCCCTCTCTCTCTCTCTCTCTCTCTCTCTCTCTCTCTCTCTCTCTTTTTGTCTCCCTCAATAAAGACGCTGTGCGTAGCATACCTGCAATGTTTGATTCCCCCCGGTAATTGAAGCAAGGCGTCGGGGGGTCCGAGCCAGAACGCGGCGTCGCCATGTAAGGTAATGTTTGCGCTGCTAAAGCGGCTAATGAATCCAAGTCCTTGGCGTTGGCACGGCGACTCGCTCTCCCCCGTGCTGGGCCACGAAAAAGCGCCCGAGGATACTGTCCCTTCCCTCCTCGCAGCTGCGTCGACTCTTAAACACGGCCTCCAGAACATGAAACGGTGAGAGGCGAAACGGTGAAATGCAACCGCAATTAAAAAGCTGGGAGAAAAAAATATTGCTTTGGCATCTCGAGGTCATTATCCCGACTTTATAGCCCTTCATACAGTGCCTTTTATTCTCTTTATATGAGAAGGACTGGCTTTAAAAATGCAGCATTGCTTGTTTTTCCTCTTCGTGTTTTAATTTTCGGAGCGTTGGTCTGCGTCAATCTGGGGAGAGAGTGTTTGCTGCACCTTCGCTGACCCTCGTGCTTTCGCCAGCAGATCAGTGGGACTGCCTCGGAAAAGGGGCCTGTGGGATTTGCACAGACCTTACGACAAAAAGTATGTCAGACTTTAAAATCCTTCAAAAATTAGACCTCTGTGCCTGGCCCAGAACTCCCCCAGGGGAAGATTAAGAAAGCCTTTCTCTAGACTCTCCAGACCTGACAGACTCAGATTTGTGCTTTTTCTAACCGCCAGTTCGAAAACGAAGCCAGTGCACAGTTCTCTCTCACCGCTTACGGCACCATCATTTGTAGCATTTGTGAACATGTGGGAGGTTTGACAGTGAAAATCATGATTTGAATTATGAATCATGACCATACACGCGCTGTCAATGTTATTAAATAGAGGTCTAAATGGTGAAAAAATATCAAGAGAAAGACATTTCTAGCCCTGTGATTGTGAACTGAGCTGCCAATTATCTGTTTGAGGTGATACGATGATGATCATAAAGGTTGTTTGCCCAGGGCAAGGCTCAGCCACTGCACTAAGGCTGTCCTGACCCCTGCAAATGAAGAAATCTTGACGGCACAATTCATGGTGGTGTGGGACTGTTCACACTCTCCACTGATTTTAGAAGACCTGCTGGTTTGGGTTTTGGGCTTGTGACCGAAGGGTTGCTAATTCAATCCCTGACCAGTATTGTAGATCACAGTTGAAGTGCCTTTGAAAAAGGCACAGGATCAAAACATAATTGTACTATATTAATTAACCCTCATAATTACCAGGTGTGTATTATTTAAGATATAAATTTTAGTACCCCATGGTAGCATTTTGATTACTGTGAATAAACTATAATCTATGTCAGTTTCTGTCAAATGACAATCTCAGTCAAAAGCTTTTTTGTAGCATAGTTAAATAACTTTGTGTTCTTACAATCTGAATAAAACAAAACAAAACTTTTCTTTATTTTAAAGCATTTCTTGAAGTTCTGGAATTCTCCATTACTAACTCGGAAAAAAAAGTCAAAGTAAACTAGATGATTTCCGAGACAAGGTTGTAAACTTGTCATCCAGCCACCAACACAATCTAAATCACTGATGCCAAGCTCCCATTAAAAGCACAGTCTAAGTAATATAAACAGCGACTTGTCAGTGTCAGTCTGTTTGAAAAGGTCACAGTTCACAGGTCACAGTCAGTGTCCTCACAAGTGTCCTCACAAGTGTCCTCCCGAGTCTACTCCTGAGTGTCCTCAGTGATAAAACTGTGCTTCTAGAACATCATGTGTTCATCAGCTGTAGTATTAACGCATGGCTCTGATTGAGCTGCCTTAACCCAATCCAGCACAGTGTGTTTAATAGCTGGTGAGCAGCCCGCTGGTCCGGTCCAGGCCGGCCGTCCCCACGGAGACGCCTCGTAAGTCCGCTGACTGGTCCGATGGGACCTCCCGCTGCTCGGCTCGCTCGGCTCAAACCCGCAGCAGTTCATTACCTGCTAACAGCCACAGTAAAGCCACTTAACGGGTCTTAATTCAGCCTCGCCCCGGTGCTGATTGGGGTAGATGGATGTGGCCCAGGGTAACGCACTTCCGCCGGGTGCTCAAACCATGTTAGCGTTGGTTGGCAAGTGGGAGAGAGAGAGTGAGAGAGAGAGAGGGAGAGAAAGTGAGAGGGAGAGAGGAAGAAAGAGAGAAGGGAAGAGAGAGAGAGCCTGGGATGACCCGGAGCGGCGAGCGCGGCGTGATGGATGGGCTTTCGGTGACGCCGCCTTGTCAGGCTTGTCAGCTCTCATGACTAATGGCACGGGCGGGCGTTGGCGGCGGGGTGGGGTGGGGGGAGTGAGTGTGTGGCCTGGTCTAGATCTGTCCGTCACGTCCATCCATCATACTTCCCACGGCCACCATTGTGCCGCTGACGCCTGAGTGCAAAGCAGGAGCCCCGTGTGAAAATCACTGCCGTGTATTTATGGGCTCGATACAGTTATTAAATGCAGCCCTAACGTTATTCTGACACAGACTTGGACAGCACCTAACTCACTCTGAACTCAACTATTATTAATTGCGTTTAGTGTGAGATTTTCTTTTTCTTTCTCTATCTCCCTCCCTCCCTCTCTCTCTTGGCTTTGCTTGGCTGGAACACTTAATGCACTACAGCCTTATCTTGACTGTAAAGACTTATCTGATATGTGTCAGGCTTGCATGATAAAGATCAAAATACAGATTCCAAGTGAGTCAGATGTACGGAAAAAGGGACTGGGGAAACTCGAAAGACTGAATTTTTTATCGACTAATTTGCTCGGCTTTTCCCTGTCTCCACGCTCTCTCTCTCCCTCTCTCTCTCTCTCTCTCTCTCTCTCTCTCTCTCTCTCTCTGTGCGACAAGCGTTTTATATTATCATTCTTGTTAAAACAGTTTGATCAAAACAGGACTTTTATTCCACCTCATGGGCTATTTACAAGTACACAAATGCCATCAATTGATTTATTTTGTATCATTACCAAAGGAGAGGCCTGGTGTTTAATTACCTGAAGATAACAACGACTAGCTATTTAAATAGCATAAATGTACTGTGTATAAAAAAACCTGTGTTTTCACCGGGGACTTGTGAATCACTCTGATATTATATATTCATAGCAACACTTTATAAAGATGAATGTGAATTTGCTAATTAGTGTGTCAAAGTTTGAAATGAAAAGCCAGTGCATGAGTCTGTGTTAAATTGATTTTGAAATATGCTGATGGAAGAAGTATTATTTTGCATTTGCTTCTGTTTGTATGGGAGTGATCATTAAAAGATCTTTTGAAAAGAACAGGAGAGATCTTTACTGCAGACATGGGTTTATTCAGCATGTGAACCTCTGCCTAATTAAGATCTCCCAGTCATCACACCACTTGCTGAACTCCTGTTGGGGAAAATGTGAGAACTCTTTTTCCAAGGGCGCTGAGGGCAGGCAAGAGGAGAATGTGTGTGTCTGTGTGTGTGTGTGAGACTCTGTGACCAGGTTAGGCATCGTGTCAGATTCGATGGTCTTTCGTCGAGGAAGTCACCTTTGCATGCATTTGGTTCCACGTGGCGATCAATGTTGATTAGCTCACTAATATGATCATGTGCATCTGGCATTGATGTTTACTCTCCAACAAGTCGATGCCAGTTAGGTCAGAAAGCATGCATTCTTTCACACAAAATCTCATTTGAAACTGCTAATAACCCTTATGGGAAAATGAAAGCTTTTGATGATTTCTTCTTAAAAAGCCCTCAGATGCTGATATTGGTGACATATTAAAATAGAATTTGCAGACTTTATTTGCAGAGACTTACAAATAAAGCTCCACCTGTAAGGATATTAATGTATTAGATTTTTTTTTCACACTGTTTTCATTTTAGAGATTAAATTTTAGACAGCACCATTTCCATGAGTATCAGATATATATATATATTTAAAATAAGAAAGAAAAATTGACTAAAAATACAGATTGTGATTTTTTTATTCTAATTGTGTTAATAAAATATATATGTTATAAATGAAGATATTTGATAGAACTGATCCTGATCTCCTCAGTGCAGTGTTTCTTCCAATTATGCATTTACATTTTTAGAGATATTATTTTAAATTTATGCATTTGTTCAAAATAAAATATTTACCCAATTATATTAGCTGTAATGTACTATTATTCCCTATATGCGACATAGATTTTAAGACCGAGCAAATAAATGTGAAAATAAATGTTGTTACTTTTATAAAATAATAATACAAAAATATGCATCACAGCATTAAATATTATGGCCGTTTTTACAGCTAATGCCACTCTCAAGTTTAGCCAGCATATTTTGGAGTCTCGAGACTAATTGTGCTCTGAAAACCACCTGATCATTTCTCCTCTCTGGCTTGTTCTCCAGGTCCCATTAGGCTGCCTGGCCTCTTGCTAGCACTGTGGATATCATTCCTCCCCAATCTGCTCCGCATTACTGAATGAACAAACATTTAGCCCACTTAAAATTCACGGGAAGTCCAGCGGACTCAAATGTGCATGAAGAGAGGGATGGAAAGGGAGAATAAAAAAAAGAGAGAGAGAAAAAGAGAAAAAGCGAGAGATAGGCAGAAAGCAAGCAGCCCTAATGACTTGCACTACTCCCAACTCCAGATTTTATACATCTAATCACTTACAGGGTGAAAAAAAAGCCATGAATCATATCCTATAGAGAAGCCACATTGTTCCTGTGATCTGATTATTATTTTAGAAGATCACCACCAAGCCCACCTTTAATGACTTTTTTTCGGTGGAACGTTCCAGAATGCTGTGGAGCTCGGAGAGATGGAATGGTAATTACAGGGTTGCTAATTTGGCCTCATGATCGTCAGACGTAAAAGCCTCTTTAGAAGGTGGCCCAATTAGCCCCTGCCCACTAGCTACTCCACCATATGCTGGAGTCTCCTGCCTGTTTAGAAACTGATGATTGGTCCCGCTGATGCCCCTCCAACAGGGCAAATCCTGGAGAATCGCAAGTGCTTTACTTTATATGATCCTGTCTGATTGGCTGGATGTAACTCCATCCGAATGTGTGCTGTATGAACTGCACTGACATACACTAGAAAATACTAGAAACAGATACACATTCACACAAACTCCTTTTGTCCTTTAACTTCTGTCAAACATTCCTTAATCCTAAATCCTTTTTCTTTGTTTGTGTGTGTCTGTGTGTCTGTGTGTGTGTGTAAACGGCATGGTGAGCTGCTTCACCTCCTCTCAGCTCGCTGAGTTGGAGAGATGCTCCAGAAGAGGGTGCCACAGATCAGAATGCGAGCATTCCGGATCTTTCTTTCTACCTCTCACTTCTCTCTCTCTCTCTTGCTCTCTCTCTCTTTCTCTCTCTCCTCCCTTTTATTCTTTCTCTTTTTCTCTCTATCTTTTCTCTTTCTGTCTCACCATCTTTGTTAGTCTCTCCCATCTCTCTGTCTTCCCCTTTTAATATTTCTCTTTCGTTCTCTCCTTGTCTCTTTCTCTTATACCCTCTTCTTTAGCGTCTCTCTCTCTCTCTCTCTCTCTCCCCTTGTATTTTTCACTCATAAGCTCTCCCTTAGTCTCTGTCTCTGTCCCTTCTCTTTCTCTCTCCTTTATTACTTTTCCCTTTTCCTTTACTCTCTCTCTCTCTCTCTCTCTCTCTCTCTCTCTCTCTCTCTCTCTCTCCTTCCTTCTCTCTCTCTCTCTCCTCCTCCCCTGTGAAGTCAAAGCAGGGTGCACCCTGACGGTGGTAAATCCACTCCCAGGTAGCCTCCTCCCCTTCGCCCCAGCGGGGTCGTCCCCTGGGCCCCAACCCCTCTCTGCTCCAGCACCAGGGCGTTAATTACGTCCCAGTGAACTCAGGAAGAAAGCGAAGGAAGGAGAGAATGAAAGGGAAGAAAACAGACAGCGAGAGAGAGAGAGAGAGAGAGAGAGAGAGAGAGAGAGAGAGAAGGGGGGAAAAAGTATTTGTGGAGGAGAGCACCAAAAAAATGCTTTTGGCTGTGAGAGATATAATCACGCTTTTATCCGGGACAATATAAAGATTTTCTCTTTCCTCTTCCCTCCGAGTCTCCAAAACCAGTGGACTCCCCTAGAGGACTTAGGTGAGAAGATGCTTGTACATCTGGCTCGGGGTTCCACAGAGCTTTTACATAATCAAATCAATACTTCTCTGATTCAGCCTCTGGCTCTGGCTGCCCCATGCAGGTTTTCACTGGTGATGTTTGGCAGCTTACGAGAGACCAAAAAAAATAAAGAAAGAAAGAAAGAAAGAAAAAACGGAAAAGAAAAAAAAAAGTTTAAAAAATGTCTCGCTATTGATTTTTTCCCCTCTGCTATCATCCCATCTACTCATCACCCACTATTCACTTGTCTTTTGTTGTGCCCCCCCCCCTTTTGCGCTTTAATTTTTTAGCAAAGAAAATAAATAAATGAATTAGCTGTAGTGCTGTGCTGCAGGAGGCTGGTCCAGGATACAGACGAGTGCTCTCTAGCAGTGGAGAGGAGGGGTCAACAAACACACACACACACATACATATAATCTCTTTCTTTCTCTCTCTCTCTCTCTCTCTCTCTCTCTCTCTCATTCTCTCTCTCTCTCTCACACACGCACACAATCACGCACACACACACACAAATATACTGTCGTTCTCAAACACACATACACACTCACAAATACAGTATACTCTTTATGTCTGAGACACACACACACACACACACACACACACACACACGTGCACATAGACAGGAGCGCAGGCGGTCTGACAGAATATAGACAGGAGCAGAGACCAAACAGAATGGCGAATGAAAGCAAATCTGACAGTGGATGTAAAGCGCAGCGCAGCACAAAACACAGCGACGGACGGCCAGACAAGCCCTGCTTCGTTGCCACGGCCACAGCAGCAGACCCGTGCAGGGGGCAGCATACGCATGCTCACAGAGAGGACACCAGGACTGGATGGAGAGGGCAGACGATCCATTTCAGATCTGGAGGAAAAGAAATAAAACTTTTTTCACTCGACCAAAAGGAAGACAATTTTGTTTTATTGTTAGCCAGTCAGTAACAGACACCTAAATGGTTCTAAACAATCACAACTAAACAGTCTCTACAAATAATCAAATAATTTCAAACACACCAATTTAGAATGACAAATGTATATCTATCTATCTATCTATCTATGTATGTATGTATATCTATCTATCTATTTATCTATTTATCTATCTATCTATCTATCTATCTATATATATATATATATATATATATATATATATATATATATATATATAAAGATTTGTAATTGAATCTAAATTAGTTTTTTTTAACACTTGTTACACTTATCACACTTGTTACACTTATTACTAGTGTCAGTAATAGATTCAAATCTGAGTCTGAACTTCTTTAGGGAGCTTATTCACGTCACAGCGTGTGTATTTGTATTTGTTGGTTTCCATTCCTCCATGGGCTTGTTTGGGTCTCCCGATAGGTGTTGTTGTTACCCCTGGCAGCGGTGTGTCATGGCGCTGCACTGCAGTTGTAATGTAGACCCTCGTAGTGCTGTTGTCACTCCAGTCTCCCGGCTACTCTCTCTTCCTGTTGTGTCCATCAGGTCCGGGGGACGGGGGAGGGGGGACGGGGGGGCAGTGTAGGGGACGGCTGTGGGGGGGATCGAGGGGGGGGGAGATATATGGCACATATCGCCTCTCATTGATTCGGTCCATTTGGTGGACTGAACATGAACCCAATAATCAGATCTTGCTTAAGCACGCGCTTCCTCCGTAATTGACTCTCGCGTATTGATTAAGATGTTGATGTGTCCCAGTCCTGCTTCTGTGCTAATGCAACTGAGAATGAGACTGAGACACACACACACACACACATACACATACACACACACACACACAAACACCACAGCAAACCATCTCCTTAGCCTAAGAGAACACACACACACACACACACACACACACACACACACACACACTCACTCACAAACTCACACTTAGACAAACTCACCGGAAGTGTGTCTGTCACTGGCCTTAGTCTAATAGATAAAGCTGTCATTCAGAGCTGCCGTGTCTTGCTGGAGCCCCAGACTAAATTAGCCAGTCAATAATTTATATAGGAGAAGTGGAAAGAGAGAGAGAGAGAGAGAGAGAGAGAAAGAGAGAGCGAGAGAGAGAGAGAGAAAGGGAGGGAGAGAGAGAGAGAGAAGGAGAGAGAGAGAACAATGAAAATGAAGAAGCAGCCATGTCGTGTGGAGTGAGAGATAGAAGCAGTCTGTCCGCTCCTCCCCATTTGCCATGTTGACTCCCCATACTGGTGTGGAGTGAATGGAACCTCTGTCACATGACAGCAACTTCTTGTCATTCTAGAAGAAAAACTTCAATGGCTTTGGGGGAAGATTCCGGGCCATTTGTGTTGGTGATAATGAGTCTTGTTGGTGTGTACTATTTGTAGTGTGCTTGCAACAGTAATCTGCCTTTTCCATCACATTATTCACAGCATCCCTTTAAGGCTCTGACGCCTCTGCAGTAGCGTGATCCTCGCCAAGGTAGCGCCGCTCTCGCAGTGCGCGCTGACATGTGACACGCGCGTTGCTCTTCTTCACTCCTGCGCTGCGTCTGAACGCGCCCCCCCTACTCACGGATGGGAGCTAACGGAGGCTAAGCAATCCCTGCGCGCAGCTAGGATCGCATGGCAGGAGTCAGGGATATTTTTTGCTGCGTGACCCCCCCACGCATCGCATTAAAAGTCCACGGTGGCATTCCCACTCGCATTAATACATGTACATGTTAAAAGGCCTGCCTCAGCAGGTTGCCTCTTTGACAGGCGCACGTTCTTTTGTTTGCCGTCTCTCCGTTGCGACGGAGCATGTCTTTCCCCGCTCTCCCTCCTCTTTGAACCGCTCACACCAGCGCGGCGCTCACGGAGGTACCATAAATATTCAGCAGTGAGCGGGTCAGCGTGCCAAAGGTTACACTCGGTCTTGAATGCTGTTAATCCTGGCTGTTTGGTGGGACTGGCAGTCCCAGGGCGTGCTAGTGCGCTACGCTCAGAGCAGGGGCTGCCATGAGGGGTGGTGGGGTGGGGGTGGGGTTCAAGAGAGAGAGAGAGAGAGTGAGTGAGTTGGAGAGATTGATAAAAAAGAGAGAGAGGGAGATACAGATAAAGAGTTGGAGAGATT
>JAGFZM010005432.1:0-12372 GCA_017657215.1 Limnothrissa miodon | reverse complement strand
AAATCCACATTGACTATGGTAACGGATCATGCCAAGAAAACATAAACCAAGCACAGAAGGTAAAACTAAGTTTGTGTTTGTCTCAGATAGTTGGGTGGGCCCTTGGCACAAGGCAACAAAGTATCAGAGATGGAGGAATTCTCACCTTTATTTCTGTGCATTATTGCAGTGCAATGTACTGTATAGGCTACTAGAACTGGCATGTTGGTTGAAAACATTCACCCTAGGCGCAATGGACACCCTGGGCACAATGGAGCAATGAGAACAATGGGAACAACGATGCTCATGTTTAGCTATGTGTTGGGGATTGAACCACCAACCCTGTTGCTTTAAGGCCTTAGCCCCAACTGTAGGCCAAGGCTGTCTGCATTATTATAGCAATCCACATGATTCTCTGTATATGCGGTTCCTGATTCTGTCATTACTACATTAAAAAACCCAATACATGATTCCTTTAAAGGCAAAGAAGTGGGGGGGGGGGGGGGGGGGGGTAAGGGGGGAGAGTGGAAAGGAGTGGAAGGTGTATGGGGTAAGCGGGGGGGGGGGGGGGGGGGGGGGGGGTAGTACTGGGTGCAGGGAGCAGATTGTGAGGGGCATGACTTTGTTTTGGGAAGGGTAGTGGGGCAGGTGGACCAATGATTATATAATTATGTGAACAATGATGGGCTTACCGAGAGGGGAAGTGGGGTAGACTGGGAGGAAATCAAGTAAAGGAAATCAAGACGGACAGGAGGAAAAAACAGTGTTTCAAAGCATAAATGAGAAGCATTTTGAGTGCGAAACTACAGAACAGCCATAAGGTGTTTGCAATGCTGGAAAGCTTCTAGGAGGGAGAGTTTTAGGGCTAGAAGATGGAGGGACAGTTCTGAAGCCAAAAGTCAGAGCTATAGGGACATTTCTATTAGGAGGGGGGATATTTAGGGTTTGATGCCATATTCAAGGGGATGCTTGTAGAGACCGAGTGCAAAGTACAGTATGATTTATTTGAGAAGGTGAGGAGCACACACCAAGCTAACTTAAATGGCATAAAAACATGCTTGGTATAGGGCCTACATGCTGGCATGAATCAGACATTCCATTCACCAGGTGTGTGTTTGTGAGGGGGTTGTTTGTACAGAGAAGGATGCAAAGAGAGTTCACCAACACACCAACACACCAACACACACACACACTCATCCCCAGCCAACTAATTCTACACACGGGGTCTGGCATGTCTACATAGAAAGTTGTTGTTAGGGGAGCAGAAAGCAGGATGATCCAAATGCTGCATCTGCTCCCTTGGCCACTCCCCAGCCTGTTCTAGTCCAGCTTCACTGTTCCGGTACCGATGTGTCCTCTGCTTCTGTCCCTTCTGAAGCCCCTGGGGTAAAGGCACAGGAGGAGCCGTCAGACTCAAGAGGGGCAAAAGAGTTCATAGTTTTCATGTGGTAACATCCTTTTTAATATCTTTAAAATGCTATACAGCGCTACAGAGTAGACTATTGCAATGGTCTTTTCACAGGCCTCCCTAAGAAGATACATCAAAGTAACACAAAATGCAACGGCAACAGCAAGCGTAGCTAATAATAAATAAAGGACTAAGGAACTCCAATCCTGAAATCCTTGCACTGGCTCCTAATCAGTCAGATAATTAATATTCAGGACTCTTGTTTATAAATCATTAAACTGAGCTGGTCCCCAATATACTGTATGTTCAACATTGTTCCAACATGACCCCATCAGATCTTTCAGATCACTTAATGACATGGTTAAAAAAAAGAATCCCTAGTAAAGAATTAACCCAAAGTAAAATGTTGTCTATGGCTACTCTCAGACTTGAGTTAGTTCATACGTTGTGTTGGTACGGTAACACAATCATGTCAATCAGATGTTTTGAGGAAGTTACGTTTTCACATTTTTAATCAAAAGCGCTAAAATGGCAGTTATTAGGGCAATTCATGGCTAGGTTCAGGATCTGAACGGTGCCAAAAAAAGATGAGGTGCTCAAAGCTAAAAATAGTTTAACTTTTTAGATACCGTTTTCTTCAACAACGGCTTGTTGCTTAGCTGCCTATTAAAAACTAAGGAAGCTAGCTGTTTATCCAAATAAATGCTGTTATACATTTATTTACAAACATGTTTTTGGTTGAAACACTCATGAAAGTGGCAGGACAGAATGTGAGCGAGTGGCAAGAGCACCAGAAATAATTATTAGGTGTTGTTATTTTTATTAGGCATTGTTATTTTTATTAGGCGTATTTTGGTCATCTGTGGAGCTAGCCTGGCTTCCGCGACTACAAAAACTCATAGAAGCTTAGTCTGGCCAACCTACCATACTACCCGCCTTCTGAGAGGAGGCAAAATCGAATGTAGCGTCACAGGAAGTATGGGCGGGCCCAGGCTGCTGTGGAGAGTTTTCAGCTGACTAGAGCATCAGTAGAAACTTTATTAGCAATTAGCTTAGCTTGCTAATATTTTGAGTGTTGATAGACTGCTGACAGACACTTTGTAAAAACAATTAGGGGAAATGGCCAAACTACATGTATTTCTGCCAACTTTGGGACTCTGTACTCCTTCCATATCACTTTTTTTCAGCTCCAATTGATAATTGCAGTAAGCCATTGTGGTGTTGGTAGGACAACGGAGGCATGTGCAGGTTCCTGTCCCACAATACCTGACACCATTGAAGTGTCTTTGAGGAAGACACTGAATCCCAAATTGCTACCGGTGAACAGGTTGGATCTTGTATGCCGACCTCTTCCACCATGTGTGAAAGCGTGTATGAACTGATGAATGCAAGGCATCCATTGTAAAGCTTTGAGTGCTCGTAGGAGTAGAAAAGCACAAAAAAATGCAGCACTTTTACCATTGGTCTCAGAGACAGAAAGAGGAAAGAGAGAAAGGAAAGAAAGAACAGAAAGGAGAGGAAGAACAACACACCTGTGTTTAAAAACAGACTCTCTATAAGCGCTTAGCAACTAGGAAACTACAGTAGTAACTGGGTTGATGCTGTAAAGGACAGTCACAGCAGGTGGGGCAACCAGTCGGCCAATAGCAACGCAGGAGGGAGTGTGCGTGTGTACTAATGTAGGCTTCGTGAAGCTCACTGGCAGAGAAGGTCAGTCTCTTCTTGCCCCACTTTATTCTTGATGTCATAATGGCCGGTGAGGCTCAGTAAGGGATGCTGCAACAAAGTTTCTAGATCATTCTGGCTGATGTCGAATATTCTACATCATTCCTACTGATGGCCAAGTTTCTAGATCAACTGAACGCTACATTTCTAGATCAGAGAAACCTAGTTATGAATTTTAAAGATTGATTGTGTGATTTTTTAATCCCCTTCAACGTATCTATCAACTCTTTTAAAAATGGTGTATAATAAAACATCTACAACCGACATTATGCTGCTTGTATTGCTGCATGTGAATAATGTGAAAGAGAAACTCTCATCCCCGGACAACTGACTTGAACAGGCTCTATTTGAGAGCTACAGTATAGAGTTACAGAGACACTGGTACACATTGATGGGTGCTTACCTGGGTCTCCCTGGTTACCATTGAGTGCCTCTCCGCTGCTGGTCTCTTCATCTGGCTTGTCGTCCTTCATCTTCTTCCTGGTCATGTGACCTCGGAAGCCTGCCTGGATCTTGGCAGCGGCGCGGTTGGCCTCTGGGTCATCCAGCGGAATGTCCATGATGTCCTCCTCATCCTGAGGCTGGCCACACTCCTCCTGTCAATCGATTGATAAATAAATAAATAAATTAATCCATTCATCCAAGGCTGGCCACACCCCACCTGTCAATCAATTCATTCATTAATCATTTCAATCATTCATCCTAAGGCCGGCCACTCTACTCCTGCCAATCAGTCGTTTTATTAATCAATTAATTCATTCATCCTAAGGCTGGCCATACTCCTCCCAAGCTGGTTGTAAGCCTCCTATCAGCAGAATACAAATCACTTGATAAATGACTAAGATGCTAGCAACACATCTATTCAGCTAGTCGATCAATCGCTCTTGTAAAGCTAATAAAACTAGTTTTAAAAAACATTAATTACTCATGTGACTCATCTGAAATGAGTTTGAGCACTAAAGATGGAGGACACAGACTCATCTGACCGCTACTGCCCTCCAGAGGCTGGCCAATGTAAGAATAGCCCGACAGAGCCCTGACAGGGAGGAGGAGATGGGTTATAGGGCACCCATCTTCCATGCCACTCCTCGCCAGAGCTAGTGCCAGTGCCAGGCTGGGCTCCCATGAGGTGTGAACACTGGACTCCTGTCAGTACTGTGGCTA
Organism: Limnothrissa miodon; assembly: GCA_017657215.1. Lineage (NCBI taxonomy): Eukaryota > Metazoa > Chordata > Actinopteri > Clupeiformes > Clupeidae > Limnothrissa > Limnothrissa miodon. The sequence goes on along the minus strand of JAGFZM010005432.1, from coordinate 8,096 downwards.
TACTGAGATACAGGAGAAAGAGGAGGAGGGTGCTGCTGAAGTAGAGATGGGGAGGGGGAGGGGGAGGGGGGGGGGGAAAGTAGAAAGAGAGACAGAGACAGGTGGAGAGAAATAGAAGAGAGAGAGACAAAAAAGAGGGATGGAGACAGTAAAAAATAAGACACACAGAGAAGAGGAGAGAGAGGCAGAGGGCTGCTGGTTTCAGGACGTGCGTGGGTGCTGTGCTCAGCGGCAGGATTACTCCGCCTCCTCTACCTGTCACTGCCTCCACCTGTCACCACATCACATACACCTGGCTGCCAGCCGCCACAGGAAGCAGAAAAAACAGCCACACACTCACACTGTCACACATACTTTCTGCCTCTTTCTCACGGTACTACACACACACACACACGGAAAACCCATTCCCTTTTTCTGCCTGTGAGTGAGTGTGTGTGTGAGTGTCCGCTCTAAGACCCTGGTGTGGGAGTGTGACCACCCACTGTAGAACAGCACAAATTTGTTTGTTTCAGCTGGCACTGCTAAGGTCTGTGCCCACACACTGTTATCTCCCGGACACACACACACACACACAGTTTTCCCTTCTCCCCTTGCTTCTTATGTCCACACTTCCATCCCACAGCTCTGAGGAGGTTGATGAATACTGCTCTTAAATGAATAATACTGTAGCTCTTATTCCCACAGACCGGCACACACAAACACACACACTGACCACAACTGGGTAGGGGTACCCTGGTCAGCAGCTCAATCACTGGTCACCTGTGCTGACTTGGACACCTGTGCATTTTATAAGTAATCATGGGACACAAAGGCAGCTTGTAACCATTGCATGAGATAAATCCATCCATCAATATTTGAAAATGTTTATATCATTTAGTGTTTTCCCCTTTAACCAGCATGTTTACAATATTATACTTGTTATGTATATTATTATGCCACGTTATTTTAGAAACAATTGAAGTATCCCAGATCACCTGCAAACGTGTCATCCACGTATACAGCGCCCACCTTGATAAACCTACCTGCACTGCAAAAACTAATCAAATAAAGAGTAGCACAATGAACTACTTGGTATAAACCACACTTGGTTTAGCTCCCTGCACGGACGAACGGGCAAGTGACACCGAGCGAGTTTGAACGACATTTCACAAAACTGGTTTGCCGGTTTAAAAAGTTGAATGTGTTCTCAAAAACGGTAACGTTACTTACAATGTGACAGTCCATGTTTCCTCAGCTGGCAGGTGAGCGCTTAAAGGTGCTGGCACAGATACAGCTAACTGTCCGCTATCAGCAGGAAAACGGTATCCGAATCTGCCTTCAGTGGATTTGAATCTCACTCGTGAAAACTGGCGCGACTGGAGCGCGGGCGAGGAGAGAGAGAGAGAGAGAGAGAGAGAGAGAGAGAGAGAGAGAGAGAGATGACCTGATTGTATCTGCAGAATATGGTTGCCTTCCATACTAACAACTAATCATTGTTGTCCGTGCTTTATTGAGTTCGAGCAGTCTACAAGACATTAAATCAAAGTCATTAAAGTGATGCCAAGGGTCCGGCCCATTCTGCGCGCGTAATTTTGTATAAGGCACGCTACTTGATGATCATTTGCCAACATCACTATTAGGCCTACTAAAAATTAGCTGCCATTAGCTGCCAAGGATACAATAAAAAACCCTGACAAACATCAAAAATAAATCGGTAACAGAATTATTAATAAAGACAGATAGCCAAAAGTTGCTTTTGCCACCTATAACCACCCCCTTACACACACATACACACTACTCAAACGCTTGATAAAACAACAACATTCGAAGCCAGAGACAAATAGATTTGAAGATGGTATTATCAATACAGTGCATCAAACAACAGATGATCCGGGAACGCCGCATTTATCAGACTGAGACAGCGCGAGTTGGCTGCTGTTTCGTGCGCCGCCCCCACACAGACCCGCTACTGCACAAATCAATCTGGATAACGCCCGCGTGCCTCAGCTTGCTCCCGTTCCTGCCCAGAGCACTGCTTTATCACATCTTAACAACAAAAGCTCATCCCACTTGATTCATCATCTCTGCAATCCAAGAACCTGAAAACTTATCACATAACACACAACACGTGCGCACTACGCTGTGACAATGCTGGGTAACAAATGTGCCCGAATGACTCCCAGAAAATGAACGTAGCTTTGGACAAAGGCTTAATAAAGTAGACTGTACCGCGTAATTAACTGGCAACAGATGGGTGGTAATAGAAAATATGAACTAAACTTTGCACTCTCTCAGCCAAAACACCATTAGGGTCTATTTGAACGGATCTTCGCGGCCGCAGCTATGAGGCTCTTTTCATTCAGTGCCGCTAAGGTGACTTTACCACGCAGTCAGAGATTGATGAAGGCTGCGAACACAGAGTCTCAGAATAGCAGCAAATTCCCCTGATTCTCTCGAAGTGGATAAAGTCATTGGACAAGACATTTGATATAGGTCACTTTAAGATGACCTACATTCGTATGAGAGGAGAGAGAGATGCCCAGAGACAGGGTGGTAGGGACAAAATAAAAAAGAGGCATTTTGGCTAAATTATGAAATGTGATTTAAGAGAATGTGTATACGTACCGGTAACACATCACAATGTGATCACATTTGTCCTATATCTGTTCAGTCCCCTGTCTGATAAATTCACCTCACCAGTGAACTATCAGCTGCTATATGGTTTTGGAAGATTTTACTGCAACATGTAACATGCATTTTAGGTCGCAAAATAGATAAGAAAAATATCTTATATAAGAGTAATACAACTACAGTTGGACAGATTCAACCAAGATTAACCTCTATCATAATGATGGCCAGAAACAGGTATGGAGAATGCATTAGATCCAATGTACACACAAATCATCTGTGAAACTTGGAGGCAGTATGTTAGCTCTGGACACACACACACACACACAGTGGAGGCAGTGAGGGCTCAAGCATGCATGGCAGTCAGTGTCTGGGCCACTAGTGTTTATTAATGATGATCTCATGCATCTCACTTGCTGAAGACTAAACTTCAGACAGAAAGAGCCAAAAAAACTGAAAGACTGTGCACCTTAAAATGAAGGATCCCCAGTGTCTAGTGATGTGGGATCAACATTAGAATAGCTGTCTGTCCAAATATTTACACCCAACTGTATCTATCTATCTATCTATCTATCTATTTTACCTTATCTATTGTTCACATTTCTTTTTATCTTTTGTGACTATAGTATTGGGCTGGGTCATGCCTTTTTTAAATAACTTTGTTTTGTTTTTCAGTCGTACTGTTCTGTTGGCCTACGGCACAACATAGCTCTGACTCTATCAAGCCCTCCAGCATTTTGGCTGTGCAGCAGTCTAACCTTACCCCTACTCATGAGTGGGCAGTGGTTTAACCTTAACCTTCATGGGTGGGCTAGTGATGCCATCCCCATCCACATCTTGACTGAAAAAAACATGGACTAATGGTCATTTATCAACAATGTGGACTAATAGTCATTTATTATCTTTTATACTTTTTCTTGTATCCTTCTGCTCTTTTCTTGAGCTACTTTAACTTTTGCAATTTCACTTCATGTCTTACATTAGTGTTTCAATATATTCAATGTAGTGTTTTATATGTTTATGTTACCAATATCATATTCAATATAGTGTAAACTTTCATACATTAGTAATTCAATATCATATTCAATATAGTATTTTAGTATTTTATAGTATTTTATGTAGCATTATAAGATTGCACTACCAGAACTTCATAGAAAGGAAAAATAATGGGTACTATACAGGTATGGTATCAACTTTATGGAACACCACAGAGGTATTCTATAGAGGCATGCCCCTATAGAGTTGGCAAGTGAACCACGTCATTCTGTATGCTGCGGGTTAGCATTTTCCTACTTCCGGTTCCTAAGTGAAAACCCCTATGGGAAAATGAATGGCTCAAATAACAAAACATATACAACAAATATGGCAGTGTCTGACCTACGAGGACCTAGGCATTCGTTTTTCATCAATAAAATGAGTAGCAACATCGTCTGGGTGTGTTTTTTAGATGCATTGTAACGATGATAAATGAATGTTGCTATCCCTCTGCTAAGCGAAAAATTAAGAACTACATGGAGTTGTCTCTTACCTTTGACGTCATTTTCAAAAACGACGGTAATATAATTTAAAATACAATATGTTCTGTATGTACAATGAATCAATATAATTTGCAACGATTACAACGATAACAATATCGACTTGTTTGAAAAGGGCTGACATGTCGTTGAGCGCTCTGGTTACCATGGTTTCCATGCTTTAATGTACATGATGTTCGCCGCTAAGCGCCTCGAACATGTAGTCAACAAGTCTTTCCGCTTTAGCCTAGTGGTAGGTCTAAGTATTTGGGTTTATTTTAATGGCATTTTAATTGTGATCACACCTCACATCACCACCAGTTTTCACCATCTGTGCAGAGGTGTTCATCACTTTTAAGTGTCCCACTGGAAACTTCCGTTTTGTTCAGAGTTTCGGGATGTGTTTTCTGATCTGCATGTGTTTTGAGTTCGGGGTGTGTTTTCTAATCTGTATGCGTTTTGAGTTTTGGAGCGCGTTTCTGAAATGCAGCACGTTTTCTAAATGATGTTCACGTGTTGTCAAATTAAGATGAAGATGTTTTCCTAAGTCATGTGTTTTGTCTATATGCAGGTGTTTTGTTAATTCGCATTTGTGTTTTGTCTATTTGCACGTGTTTTGTTGATTTACATGTGTTTTTATCAGTTGCACGTCGTTTGCACCTGTAGGCCACCGTACTCCGGGGCATGAAGGGATTTGAAAAGGAACTCTTGCTCTGGCTGCAGAGGTGAAGGCATTAATCCATCTACTGTGTGTCTCTTAATCCCTGGGAATCTCGCTCCAACAGGACGGATCCAGCACAAGCATATGTTACCATGGAAACACTCTCACAAATCCTTCCTCCTACTACCTCCACTGCCACAAATATTTCATACAGAACATTTTCATGACATTTTGGTGCCACTGTGAATTGTGACATTTTTGTTGCATGCAGCATGTTGAGCCAATTACACCAAGTTATGAAATATGATTTTCTCAAAATACACCTGTGTACGCTTCTATAACTAATTTCAAGGAAAGGGAAGCAGAAGTGTTAGATACTAAATTATTTTACACAAGCAATTCTTATCACAGATGATTTGCATAACAGTCCTCCACCAACGGTTTGTACAAAGGTCTGAGTTTAGTTCTAAAGTAATCTCAGTGCATTGCAGTTGTGGAAGTGTAATAGAAGACTTTTTCAGTTGTGAAGGGCTAATAGAACACTATTTTAGTTGTGGAGGGCTAATAAAATACATTACTATTAAAGTTCTGGAGGGCTAATATAACACTATTTTAGTTTTGGAGGGATAATACAATACATTACTTTTAGAGTTCTGGAGGGGTAATAGAACACAAATTTAGTTGTGGAGGGCTAATAAAATACATTACTATTAGAGTTCTGGAGGGGTAATAGAACACTATTTTAGTTGTGGAGGGCTAATAAAATATATTACTATTAGAGTTCTAGAGCAGTAATAGAACACTGTTTTAGTTGAGGAGGGATAATAAAATACAGTACTGTTAGAGTTCTGGAGGGGTAATAAAACACTATTTTAGTTATGGAGGGCTAATTAAATACTATTAGAGTTCTGGAGGGGTAATTCAAACTAACAAAACTATTTTGGGTATGTGTAGGATCCACTCAGTGTTCCTTAGAGGCAGAGTGGACCCTGTCTGGTGATCAGGACATGCCCTTGATCTGATTTGGAAGAAAACAAGGACACTGCCTTCTACTCTAGCGCTTCAACTGCAAACTCACTTTACGGCTGAAACAGAAAGTCACTCACTTTACGGCTCATTCTAAAACGGATAATTTGGCTCCTTGATTATGCTTGTTGTGTGCTGGAACTTGCTGTGATATAATGAAACAATAGTCAACTTTAGTTATATTTAGGCATCATGTGCATGAATAACAGAGATCAACCATTAATTAGGCTACTTTACAACGGTTGTTATCGAGCCAATCAGAAAAAAAGAATCCCAATGTTAAGGGAGATAAGGGATAAGGGTCATGTGATTTTATTCAGAACAATGAACAAAACTGTATTTCATTCCTCTGGGTGATAAGAATAAATTCAGTATGTGCCATAGAGTTGTCACATTCCTATTGTACTGTAAATAAGCAAGAATGGGATTTAAAGCTGGGATACTGAATACAGGTTGAATGATGAAAGATTAATTGAATGAATGAATTTGTCTATAAAATGACTAAGGTGATATAATGTGATCATCATTTTCATTCTTCCTTAACATGGGCCATCACATGGTGATGCCAGCTATCCTTTTTATTTAGTTCCCATGAGGAAACATTACCTTGGCATCACCTTTGTTCTCAGCTGATATTCCCTCCTGTGCCTCTTCCACCGGACTGGCTGCTGATTGGATCTTGGCCTGTGGTGGGTTCTGATCCAGTTCAGACTCCTGGTCCTCACTGTACACATTGACTCCTCTGTGCTCCTGAGGATCCCCCTGCACCTCCTCAGTAGCCTCTTCAACTCTATCACCATTCCCCTCCTCCTCTCCCTGTACCTCCTCTCTGGCCTGCTGGGCTGGGTTCTCCTCCTGACTCTTCTGCTGTCTCTCTTGAGGAGACTTTGACTCACTGCTTATTAGCTGCTCATCACTAACCTCTGACACATCCTGTAGGGTGGAGGTCTGGGCTCCTTTCCCTGTTTCTGTCTCACCATCATCTCCATCATTGTCACCATTGTCTTCCCCATCAAGCTTACCTGTCTCTCCCGTCTCTTCACCCTCTCTCTGTTCGCCTTCATCACCAACATCATCCTCAGGCTTACTTGTGTCCCCCATCTCTTGCTCATAACCTACTCTATCTTTGCCTCCATGAGAGTCTTCAACCTCAGCTGTGGAAACGTTTCCTAAACATCTCTCCAGAGAACCTCGTCCTCCAACATCCTCAGCAAGTTTATCTGTAGCTGCCTCTGATTGGGAGTCTGGTCCCAGACTCTCCTCTCTGGTGCCCTCTGTGTGTCCCGACTCCTCATCCTCAATACCATCAGATGCCCTACAACCACCACCACCCTCTCCAACCTGCCCATCAGAAGCCACTCCACCCTCCCCACCACCTTCACCCTCCACATCGGATGCCCTACAACCACCACAACCTCCACCCTCACCCTCAGATGCCCCACCCCCGCTGGCAGCAGCCCCTGTCTCAGCAGATTTTGTCTCTTTGACCTCAGCTTCACTTCTGAGCCCAGAGCCATCTGCATCTGTCTCCACTGGCTCCTCATGTTGATCTTCTGCACATGTCTGCTCAACAGATGTGACTTCACCCCCATGATTCTCTGCTGTGACCTCAGCCCCATGATTCCCTGCTGTGACCTCACTACCATTCTTGTCCCTGTCTCCAGTTAGATGTGACTCCAGCAGCCGTGTCAGACTCTGCTCTGAGGTTTCAGCTCTGAAGTTAATCAACTCTGTAGGTGTTTCCAGCGTCTCCTGACCCTTAGGTCCTTCCTCCATCTGACTTCCAGAAGCTTCCACAGAGCTGTATTCATCTACACTGCCTTGAGGTATGGGCTCTTGGTCTATCTGCAGGCCTCCAAGCTCTTCACTGCACACATCAGTGTTGGCCAGTCCGCCGATGGACACCTCTGTGAATTCGTCCAGCTCAGATCTGCAGATATCAACATCTGTGTGCGTGTAGCTCTCCTTTACCTCCTCTTCCTCACCACCACCTCCAGTGTTTCTCACCCCCTCTGATTCACCTCCTTCATCTGCCTCAGCCATGGTCTCCTCAGCAGACCTCGGGACCCTCAGCTCTTCTGTACAGATATCTGTGGCTGGGTGCACAGCATCAGGCTCTGGTTTATCCACAGCATCTGCCTCTGGTCCATCCACAGCATCAGTCTCTGGTACATTCACAGCATCACTCTCTGGTCCATCTACGGCATCAGTCTCTGGTCCATCCACAGAATTACTCTCTGGTCCATCTACAGCATCACTCTCTGGTCCATCTACAGCATCAGTCTCTG
>JAGFZM010005431.1:0-12377 GCA_017657215.1 Limnothrissa miodon | reverse complement strand
AAATCCACATTGACTATGGTAACGGATCATGCCAAGAAAACATAAACAAAGCACAGAAGGTAAAACTAAGTTTGTGTTTGTCTCAGATAGTTGGGTGGGCCCTTGGCACAAGGCAACAAAGTATCAGAGATGGAGGAATTCTCACCTTTATTTCTGTGCATTATTGCAGTGCAATGTACTGTATAGGCTACTAGAACTGGCATGTTGGTTGAAAACATTCACCCTAGGCGCAATGGACACCCTGGGCACAATGGAGCAATGAGAACAATGGGAACAACGATGCTCATGTTTAGCTATGTGTTGGGGATTGAACCACCAACCCTGTTGCTTTAAGGCCTTAGCCCCAACTGTAGGCCAAGGCTGTCTGCATTATTATAGCAATCCACATGATTCTCTGTATATGCGGTTCCTGATTCTGTCATTACTACATTAAAAAACCCAATACATGATTCCTTTAAAGGCAAAGAAGTGGGGGGGGGGGGGGGGGGGGGTAAGGGGGGAGAGTGGAAAGGAGTGGAAGGTGTATGGGGTAAGCGGGGGGGGGGGGGGGGGGGGGGGGGGTAGTACTGGGTGCAGGGAGCAGATTGTGAGGGGCATGACTTTGTTTTGGGAAGGGTAGTGGGGCAGGTGGACCAATGATTATATAATTATGTGAACAATGATGGGCTTACCGAGAGGGGAAGTGGGGTAGACTGGGAGGAAATCAAGTAAAGGAAATCAAGACGGACAGGAGGAAAAAACAGTGTTTCAAAGCATAAATGAGAAGCATTTTGAGTGCGAAACTACAGAACAGCCATAAGGTGTTTGCAATGCTGGAAAGCTTCTAGGAGGGAGAGTTTTAGGGCTAGAAGATGGAGGGACAGTTCTGAAGCCAAAAGTCAGAGCTATAGGGACATTTCTATTGGGAGGGGGGATATTTAGGGTTTGATGCCATATTCAAGGGGATGCTTGTAGAGACCGAGTGCAAAGTACAGTATGATTTATTTGAGAAGGTGAGGAGCACACACCAAGCTAACTTAAATGGCATAAAAACATGCTTGGTATAGGGCCTACATGCTGGCATGAATCAGACATTCCATTCACCAGGTGTGTGTTTGTGAGGGGGTTGTTTGTACAGAGAAGGATGCAAAGAGAGTTCACCAACACACCAACACACCAACACACACACACACACTCATCCCCAGCCAACTAATTCTACACACGGGGTCCGGCATGTCTACATAGAAAGTTGTTGTTAGGGGAGCAGAAAGCAGGATGATCCAAATGCTGCATCTGCTCCCTTGGCCGCTCCCCAGCCTGTTCTAGTCCAGCTTCACTGTTCCGGTACCGATGTGTCCTCTGCTTCTGTCCCTTCTGAAGCCCCTGGGGTAAAGGCACAGGAGGAGCCGTCAGACTCAAGAGGGGCAAAAGAGTTCATAGTTTTCATGTGGTAACATCCTTTTTAATATCTTTAAAATGCTATACAGCGCTACAGAGTAGACTATTGCAATGGTCTTTTCACAGGCCTCCCTAAGAAGATACATCAAAGTAACACAAAATGCAACGGCAACAGCAAGCGTAGCTAATAATAAATAAAGGACTAAGGAACTCCAATCCTGAAATCCTTGCACTGGCTCCTAATCAGTCAGATAATTAATATTCAGGACTCTTGTTTATAAATCATTAAACTGAGCTGGTCCCCAATATACTGTATGTTCAACATTGTTCCAACATGACCCCATCAGATCTTTCAGATCACTTAATGACATGGTTAAAAAAAAGAATCCCTAGTAAAGAATTAACCCAAAGTAAAATGTTGTCTATGGCTACTCTCAGACTTGAGTTAGTTCATACGTTGTGTTGGTACGGTAACACAATCATGTCAATCAGATGTTTTGAGGAAGTTCCGTTTTCACATTTTTAATCAAAAGCGCTAAAATGGCAGTTATTAGGGCATTTCATGGCTAGGTTCAGGATCTGAACGGTGCCAAAAAAAGATGAGGTGCTCAAAGCTAAAAATAGTTTAACTTTTTAGATACCGTTTTCTTCAACAACGGCTTGTTGCTTAGCTGCCTATTAAAAACTAAGGAAGCTAGCTGTTTATCCAAATAAATGCTGTTATACATTTATTTACAAACATGTTTTTGGTTGAAACACTCATGAAAGTGGCAGGACAGAATGTGAGCGAGTGGCAAGAGCACCAGAAATAATTATTAGGTGTTGTTATTTTTATTAGGCATTGTTATTTTTATTAGGCGTATTTTGGTCATCTGTGGAGCTAGCCTGGCTTCCGCGACTACAAAAACTCATAGAAGCTTAGTCTGGCCAACCTACCATACTACCCGCCTTCTGAGAGGAGGCAAAATCGAATGTAGCGTCACAAGAAGTATGGGCGGGCCCAGGCTGCTGTGGAGAGTTTTCAGCTGACTAGAGCATCAGTAGAAACTTTATTAGCAATTAGCTTAGCTTGCTAATATTTTGAGTGTTGATAGACTGCTGACAGACACTTTGTAAAAACAATTAGGGGAAATGGCCAAACTACATGTATTTCTGCCAACTTTGGGACTCTGTACTCCTTCCATATCACTTTTTTTCAGCTCCAATTGATAATTGCAGTAAGCCATTGTGGTGTCGGTAGGACAACGGAGGCATGTGCAGGTTCCTGTCCCACAATACCTGACACCATTGAAGTGTCTTTGAGGAAGACACTGAATCCCAAATTGCTACCGGTGAACAGGTTGGATCTTGTATGCCGACCTCTTCCACCATGTGTGAAAGCGTGTATGAACTGATGAATGCAAGGCATCCATTGTAAAGCTTTGAGTGCTCGTAGGAGTAGAAAAGCACAAAAAAATGCAGCACTTTTACCATTGGTCTCAGAGACAGAAAGAGGAAAGAGAGAAAGGAAAGAAAGAACAGAAAGGAGAGGAAGAACAACACACCTGTGTTTAAAAACAGACTCTCTATAAGCGCTTAGCAACTAGGAAACTACAGTAGTAACTGGGTTGATGCTGTAAAGGACAGTCACAGCAGGTGGGGCAACCAGTCGGCCAATAGCAACGCAGGAGGGAGTGTGCGTGTGTACTAATGTAGGCTTCGTGAAGCTCACTGGCAGAGAAGGTCAGTCTCTTCTTGCCCCACTTTATTCTTGATGTCATAATGGCCGGTGAGGCTCAGTAAGGGATGCTGCAACAAAGTTTCTAGATCATTCTGGCTGATGTCGAATATTCTACATCATTCCTACTGATGGCCAAGTTTCTAGATCAACTGAACGCTACATTTCTAGATCAGAGAAACCTAGTTATGAATTTTAAAGATTGATTGTGTGATTTTTTAATCCCCTTCAACGTATCTATCAACTCTTTTAAAAATGGTGTATAATAAAACATCTACAACCGACATTATGCTGCTTGTATTGCTGCATGTGAATAATGTGAAAGAGAAACTCTCATCCCCGGACAACTGACTTGAACAGGCTCTATTTGAGAGCTACAGTATAGAGTTACAGAGACACTGGTACACATTGATGGGTGCTTACCTGGGTCTCCCTGGTTACCATTGAGTGCCTCTCCGCTGCTGGTCTCTTCATCTGGCTTGTCGTCCTTCATCTTCTTCCTGGTCATGTGACCTCGGAAGCCTGCCTGGATCTTGGCAGCGGCGCGGTTGGCCTCTGGGTCATCCAGCGGAATGTCCATGATGTCCTCCTCATCCTGAGGCTGGCCACACTCCTCCTGTCAATCGATTGATAAATAAATAAATTAATTAATCCATTCATCCAAGGCTGGCCACACCCCACCTGTCAATCAATTCATTCATTAATCATTTCAATCATTCATCCTAAGGCCGGCCACTCTACTCCTGCCAATCAGTCGTTTTATTAATCAATTACTTCATTCATCCTAAGGCTGGCCATACTCCTCCCAAGCTGGTTGTAAGCCTCCTATCAGCAGAATACAAATCACTTGATAAATGACTAAGATGCTAGCAACACATCTATTCAGCTAGTCGATCAATCGCTCTTGTAAAGCTAATAAAACTAGTTTTAAAAAACATTAATTACTCATGTGACTCATCTGAAATGAGTTTGAGCACTAAAGATGGAGGACACAGACTCATCTGACCGCTATTGCCCTCCAGAGGCTGGCCAATGTAAGAATAGCCCGACAGAGCCCTGACAGGGAGGAGGAGATGGGTTATAGGGCACCCATCTTCCATGCCACTCCTCGCCAGAGCTAGTGCCAGTGCCAGGCTGGGCTCCCATGAGGTGTGAACACTGGACTCCTGTCAGTACTGTGGCTATACTGAGATACAGGAGAAAGAGGAGGAGGGTGCTGCTGAAGTAGAGATGGGGAGGGGGAGGGGGAGGGGGGGGGGGAAAGTAGAAAGAGAGACAGAGACAGGTGGAGAGAAATAGAAGAGAGAGAGACAAAAAAGAGGGATGGAGACAGTAAAAAATAAGACACACAGAGAAGAGGAGAGAGAGGCAGAGGGCTGCTGGTTTCAGGATGTGCGTGGGTGCTGTGCTCAGCGGCAGGATTACTCCGCCTCCTCTACCTGTCACTGCCTCCACCTGTCACCACATCACATACACCTGGCTGCCAGCCGCCACAGGAAGCAGAAAAAACAGCCACACACTCACACTGTCACACATACTTTCTGCCTCTTTCTCACGGTACTACACACACACACACACGGAAAACCCATTCCCTTTTTCTGCCTGTGAGTGAGTGTGTGTGTGAGTGTCCGCTCTAAGACCCTGGTGTGGGAGTGTGACCACCCACTGTAGAACAGCACAAATTTGTTTGTTTCAGCTGGCACTGCTAAGGTCTGTGCCCACACACTGTTATCTCCCGGACACACACACACACACACAGTTTTCCCTTCTCCCCTTGCTTCTTATGTCCACACTTCCATCCCACAGCTCTGAGGAGGTTGATGAATACTGCTCTTAAATGAATAATACTGTAGCTCTTATTCCCACAGACCGGCACACACAAACACACACACTGACCACAACTGGGTAGGGGTACCCTGGTCAGCAGCTCAATCACTGGTCACCTGTGCTGACTTGGACACCTGTGCATTTTATAAGTAATCATGGGACACAAAGGCAGCTTGTAACCATTGCATGAGATAAATCCATCCATCAATATTTGAAAATGTTTATATCATTTAGTGTTTTCCCCTTTAACCAGCATGTTTACAATATTATACTTGTTATGTATATTATTATGCCACGTTATTTTAGAAACAATTGAAGTATCCCAGATCACCTGCAAACGTGTCATCCACGTATACAGCGCCCACCTTGATAAACCTACCTGCAGTGCAAAAACTAATCAAATAAAGAGTAGCACAATGAACTACTTGGTATAAACCACACTTGGTTTAGCTCCCTGCACGGACGAACGGGCAAGTGACACCGAGCGAGTTTGAACGACATTTCACAAAACTGGTTTGCTGGTTTAAAAAGTTGAATGTGTTCTCAAAAACGGTAACGTTACTTACAATGTGACAGTCCATGTTTCCTCAGCTGGCAGGTGAGCGCTTAAAGGTGCTGGCACAGATACAGCTAACTGTCCGCTATCAGCAGGAAAACGGTATCCGAATCTGCCTTCAGTGGATTTGAATCTCACTCGTGAAAACTGGCGCGACTGGAGCGCGGGCGAGGAGAGAGAGAGAGAGAGAGAGAGAGAGAGAGAGAGAGAGAGAGAGAGATGACCTGATTGTATCTGCAGAATATGGTTGCCTTCCATACTAACAACTAATCATTGTTGTCCGTGCTTTATTGAGTTCGAGCAGTCTACAAGACATTAAATCAAAGTCATTAAAGTGATGCCAAGGGTCCGGCCCATTCTGCGCGCGTAATTTTGTATAAGGCACGCTACTTGATGATCATTTGCCAACATCACTATTAGGCCTACTAAAAATTAGCTGCCATTAGCTGCCAAGGATACAATAAAAAACCCTGACAAACATCAAAAATAAATCGGTAACAGAATTATTAATAAAGACAGATAGCCAAAAGTTGCTTTTGCCACCTATAACCACCCCCTCACACACACACATACACACTACTCAAACGCTTGATAAAACAACAACATTCGAAGCCAGAGACAAATAGATTTGAAGATGGTATTATCAATACAGTGCATCAAACAACAGATGATCCGGGAACGCCGCATTTATCAGACTGAGACAGCGCGAGTTGGCTGCTGTTTCGTGCGCCGCCCCCACACAGACCCGCTACTGCACAAATCAATCTGGATAACGCCCGCGTGCCTCAGCTTGCTCCCGTTCCTGCCCAGAGCACTGCTTTATCACATCTTAACAACAAAAGCTCATCCCACTTGATTCATCATCTCTGCAATCCAAGAACCTGAAAACTTATCACATAACACACAACACGTGCGCACTACGCTGTGACAATGCTGGGTAACAAATGTGCCCGAATGACTCCCAGAAAATGAACGTAGCTTTGGACAAAGGCTTAATAAAGTAGACTGTACCGCGTAATTAACTGGCAACAGGTGGGTGGTAATAGAAAATATGAACTAAACTTTGCACTCTCTCAGCCAAAACACCATTAGGGTCTATTTGAACGGATCTTCGCGGCCGCAGCTATGAGGCTCTTTTCATTCAGTGCCGCTAAGGTGACTTTACCACGCAGTCAGAGATTGATGAAGGCTGCGAACACAGAGTCTCAGAATAGCAGCAAATTCCCCAGATTCTCTCGAAGTGGATAAAGTCATTGGACAAGACATTTGATATAGGTCACTTTAAGATGACCTACATTCGTATGAGAGGAGAGAGAGATGCCCAGAGACAGGGTGGTAGGGACAAAATAAAAAAGAGGCATTTTGGCTAAATTATGAAATGTGATTTAAGAGAATGTGTATACGTACCGGTAACACATCACAATGTGATCACATTTGTCCTATATCTGTTCAGTCCCCTGTCTGATAAATTCACCTCACCAGTGAACTATCAGCTGCTATATGGTTTTGGAAGATTTTACTGCAACATGTAACATGCATTTTAGGTCGCAAAATAGATAAGAAAAATATCTTATATAAGAGTAATACAACTACAGTTGGACAGATTCAACCAAGATTAACCTCTATCATAATGATGGCCAGAAACAGGTATGGAGAATGCATTAGATCCAATGTACACACAAATCATCTGTGAAACTTGGAGGCAGTATGTTAGCTCTGGACACACACACACACACACAGTGGAGGCAGTGAGGGCTCAAGCATGCATGGCAGTCAGTGTCTGGGCCACTAGTGTTTATTAATGATGATCTCATGCATCTCACTTGCTGAAGACTAAACTTCAGACAGAAAGAGCCAAAAAAACTGAAAGACTGTGCACCTTAAAATGAAGGATCCCCAGTGTCTAGTGATGTGGGATCAACATTAGAATAGCTGTCTGTCCAAATATTTACACCCAACTGTATCTATCTATCTATCTATCTATCTATTTTACCTTATCTATTGTTCACATTTCTTTTTATCTTTTGTGACTATAGTATTGGGCTGGGTCATGCCTTTTTTAAATAACTTTGTTTTGTTTTTCAGTCGTACTGTTCTGTTGGCCTACGGCACAACATAGCTCTGACTCTATCAAGCCCTCCAGCATTTTGGCTGTGCAGCAGTCTAACCTTACCCCTACTCATGAGTGGGCAGTGGTTTAACCTTAACCTTCATGGGTGGGCTAGTGATGCCATCCCCATCCACATCTTGACTGAAAAAAACATGGACTAATGGTCATTTATCAACAATGTGGACTAATAGTCATTTATTATCTTTTATACTTTTTCTTGTATCCTTCTGCTCTTTTCTTGAGCTACTTTAACTTTTGCAATTTCACTTCATGTCTTACATTAGTGTTTCAATATATTTAATGTAGTGTTTTATATGTTTATGTTACCAATATCATATTCAATATAGTGTAAACTTTCATACATTAGTAATTCAATATCATATTCAATATAGTATGTTAGTATTTTATAGTATTTTATGTAGCATTATAAGATTGCACTACCAGAACTTCATAGAAAGGAAAAATAATGGGTACTATACAGGTATGGTATCAACTTTATGGAACACCACAGAGGTATTCCATAGAGGCATGCCCCTATAGAGTTGGCAAGTGAACCACGTCATTCTGTATGCTGCGGGTTAGCATTTTCCTACTTCCGGTTCCTAAGTGAAAACCCCTATGGGAAAATGAATGGCTCAAATAACAAAACATATACAACAAATATGGCAGTGTCTGACCTACGAGGACCTAGGCATTCGTTTTTCATCAATAAAATGAGTAGCAACATCGTCTGGGTGTGTTTTTTAGATGCATTGTAACGATGATAAATGAATGTTGCTATCCCTCTGCTAAGCGAAAAATTAAGTTAAATTATTAAATTGTCTCTTACCTTTGACGACATTTTCAAAAACGACGGTAAAATAATTTAAAATACAATATGTTCTGTATGTACAATGAATCAATATAATTTGCAACGATTACAACGATAACAATATCGACTTGTTTGAAAAGGGCTGACATGTCGTTGAGCGCTCTGGTTACCATGGTTTCCATGCTTTAATGTACATGATGTTCGCCGCTAAGCGCCTCGAACATGTAGTCAACAAGTCTTTCCGCTTTAGCCTAGTGGTAGGTCTAAGTATTTGGGTTTATTTTAATGGCATTTTAATTGTGATCACACCTCACATCACCACCAGTTTTCACCATCTGTGCAGAGGTGTTCATCACTTTTAAGTGTCCCACTGGAAACTTCCGTTTTGTTCAGAGTTTCGGGATGTGTTTTCTGATCTGCATGTGTTTTGAGTTCGGGGTGTGTTTTCTAATCTGTATGCGTTTTGAGTTTTGGAGCGCGTTTCTGAAATGCAGCACGTTTTCTAAATGATGTTCACGTGTTGTCAAATTAAGATGAAGATGTTTTCCTAAGTCATGTGTTTTGTCTATATGCAGGTGTTTTGTTAATTTGCATTTGTGTTTTGTCTATTTGCACGTGTTTTGTTGATTTACATGTGTTTTTATCAGTTGCACGTCGTTTGCACCTGTAGGCCACCGTACTCCGGGGCATGAAGGGATTTGAAAAGGAACTCTTGCTCTGGCTGCAGAGGTGAAGGCATTAATCCATCTACTGTGTGTCTCTTAATCCCTGGGAATCTCGCTCCAACAGGACGGATCCAGCACAAGCATATGTTACCATGGAAACACTCTCACAAATCCTTCCTCCTACTACCTCCACTGCCACAAATATTTCATACAGAACATTTTCATGACATTTTGGTGCCACTGTGAATTGTGACATTTTTGTTGCATGCAGCATGTTGAGCCAATTACACCAAGTTATGAAATATGATTTTCTCAAAATACACCTGTGTACGCTTCTATAACTAATTTCAAGGAAAGGGAAGCAGAAGTGTTAGATACTAAATTATTTTACACAAGCAATTCTTATCACAGATGATTTGCATAACAGTCCTCCACCAACGGTTTGTACAAAGGTCTGAGTTTAGTTCTAAAGTAATCTCAGTGCATTGCAGTTGTGGAAGTGTAATAGAAGACTTTTTCAGTTGTGAAGGGCTAATAGAACACTATTTTAGTTGTGGAGGGCTAATAAAATACATTACTATTAAAGTTCTGGAGGGCTAATATAACACTATTTTAGTTTTGGAGGGATAATACAATACATTACTTTTAGAGTTCTGGAGGGGTAATAGAACACAAATTTAGTTGTGGAGGGCTAATAAAATACATTACTATTAGAGTTCTGGAGGGGTAATAGAACACTATTTTAGTTGTGGAGGGCTAATAAAATATATTACTATTAGAGTTCTAGAGCAGTAATAGAACACTGTTTTAGTTGAGGAGGGATAATAAAATACAGTACTATTAGAGTTCTGGAGGGGTAATAAAACACTATTTTAGTTATGGAGGGCTAATTAAATACTATTAGAGTTCTGGAGGGGTAATTCAAACTAACAAAACTATTTTGGGTATGTGTAGGATCCACTCAGTGTTCCTTAGAGGCAGAGTGGACCCTGTCTGGTGATCAGGACATGCCCTTGATCTGATTTGGAAGAAAACAAGGACACTGCCTTCTACTCTAGCGCTTCAACTGCAAACTCACTTTACGGCTGAAACAGAAAGTCACTCACTTTACGGCTCATTCTAAAACGGATAATTTGGCTCCTTGATTATGCTTGTTGTGTGCTGGAACTTGCTGTGATATAATGAAACAATAGTCAACTTTAGTTATATTTAGGCATCATGTGCATGAATAACAGAGATCAACCATTAATTAGGCTACTTTACAACGGTTGTTATCGAGCCAATCAGAAAAAAAGAATCCCAATGTTAAGGGAGATAAGGGATAAGGGTCATGTGATTTTATTCAGAACAATGAACAAAACTGTATTTCATTCCTCTGGGTGATAAGAATAAATTCAGTATGTGCCATAGAGTTGTCACATTCCTATTGTACTGTAAATAAGCAAGAATGGGATTTAAAGCTGGGATACTGAATACAGGTTGAATGATGAAAGATTAATTGAATGAATGAATTTGTCTATAAAATGACTAAGGTGATATAATGTGATCATCATTTTCATTCTTCCTTAACATGGGCCATCACATGGTGATGCCAGCTATCCTTTTTATTTAGTTCCCATGAGGAAACATTACCTTGGCATCACCTTTGTTCTCAGCTGATATTCCCTCCTGTGCCTCTTCCACCGGACTGGCTGCTGATTGGATCTTGGCCTGTGGTGGGTTCTGATCCAGTTCAGACTCCTGGTCCTCACTGTACACATTGACTCCTCTGTGCTCCTGAGGATCCCCCTGCACCTCCTCAGTAGCCTCTTCAACTCTATCACCATTCCCCTCCTCCTCTCCCTGTACCTCCTCTCTGGCCTGCTGGGCTGGGTTCTCCTCCTGACTCTTCTGCTGTCTCTCTTGAGGAGACTTTGACTCACTGCTTATTAGCTGCTCATCACTAACCTCTGACACATCCTGTAGGGTGGAGGTCTGGGCTCCTTTCCCTGTTTCTGTCTCACCATCATCTCCATCATTGTCACCATTGTCTTCCCCATCAAGCTTACCTGTCTCTCCCGTCTCTTCACCCTCTCTCTGTTCGCCTTCATCACCAACATCATCCTCAGGCTTACTTGTGTCCCCCATCTCTTGCTCATAACCTACTCTATCTTTGCCTCCATGAGAGTCTTCAACCTCAGCTGTGGAAACGTTTCCTAAACATCTCTCCAGAGAACCTCGTCCTCCAACATCCTCAGCAAGTTTATCTGTAGCTGCCTCTGATTGGGAGTCTGGTCCCAGACTCTCCTCTCTGGTGCCCTCTGTGTGTCCCGACTCCTCATCCTCAATACCATCAGATGCCCTACAACCACCACCACCCTCTCCAACCTGCCCATCAGAAGCCACTCCACCCTCCCCACCACCTTCACCCTCCACATCGGATGCCCTACAACCACCACAACCTCCACCCTCACCCTCAGATGCCCCACCCCCGCTGGCAGCAGCCCCTGTCTCAGCAGATTTTGTCTCTTTGACCTCAGCTTCACTTCTGAGCCCACAGCCATCTGCATCTGTCTCCACTGGCTCCTCATGTTGATCTTCTGCACATGTCTGCTCAACAGATGTGACTTCACCCCCATGATTCTCTGCTGTGACCTCAGCCCCATGATTCCCTGCTGTGACCTCACTACCATTCTTGTCCCTGTCTCCAGTTAGATGTGACTCCAGCAGCCGTGTCAGACTCTGCTCTGAGGTTTCAGCTCTGAAGTTAATCAACTCTGTAGGTGTTTCCAGCGTCTCCTGACCCTTAGGTCCTTCCTCCATCTGACTTCCAGAAGCTTCCACAGAGCTGTATTCATCTACACTGCCTTGAGGTATGGGCTCTTGGTCTATCTGCAGGCCTCCAAGCTCTTCACTGCACACATCAGTGTTGGCCAGTCCGCCGATGGACACCTCTGTGAATTCGTCCAGCTCAGATCTGCAGATATCAACATCTGTGTGCGTGTAGCTCTCCTTTACCTCCTCTTCCTCACCACCTCCTCCAGTGTTTCTCACCCCCTCTGATTCACCTCCTTCATCTGCCTCAGCCATGGTCTCCTCAGCAGACCTCGGGACCCTCAGCTCTTCTGTACAGATATCTGTGGCTGGGTGCACAGCATCAGTCTCTGGTTTATCCACAGCATCTGCCTCTGGTCCATCCACAGCATCAGTCTCTGGTACATTCACAGCATCACTCTCTGGTCCATCTACGGCATCAGTCTCTGGTCCATCCACAGAATTACTCTCTGGTCCATCTACAGCATCACTCTCTGGTCCATCTACAGCATCAGTCTCTG
>JAGFZM010005430.1:0-14061 GCA_017657215.1 Limnothrissa miodon | reverse complement strand
CATCTACAGCATCAGTCTCTGGTCCATCCACAGCATAACTCTCTGGTTCATCCACGGCATCAGTCTCTGGTCCATCTACAGCATCACTTTCTGGTCCATCCACAGCATCACTTTCTGGTTCATCCACAGTACCAGGAGCAGCATCAGTATCTAGTCTATCTACAGCATCAGTCTCTGGTCTACCCACACCATCAGTCTCCAGTTCATCCACAGTATCAGGTGCAGCCACGGATTGCTCCCCCTCCCCTGCAGTGGGCAGAGCAGCGGCTAAGGTCTCTGCCTGTCCCTTATGTGTTTGTCGCTGGGCCTTTTGCTCAGGCCTCACAGGAGAGACTTCTCTTTCGGAAGTTTCTGTCAGCTGAGTCTCCTCATGCTCGCTGGCTTCAATAGGATCAGCTGCTTTAGGCTTTTTCCTGAAGTCAACATGGTAGAGAAGAAAACACGAGATGAGAAATTTGCCTTAGTGTGTGTGTATGTGTTTATGATATCTTATTTTCATAAGATCTCCTCTTATTAAGGTCTCCTCCTTGTGATGCTTCCTGTCTGCTCCAGTCCCTTCCTGTCTTTGTTTACTTGCTGGTCCTGTGCTTCCCTGTTTATCTCTACACTGTGTGTAGCTCCGCACTTCACCTGTATCTAGTTGTGTTCATCCATAGTCTTGTTAGTCCCTGCCTTGTTTTACCTGGTCCTTGTTTCCTTGTGTATTTAAACCCTCATGTTTCCTCAGTACCCTGCTGGGCATTGTTAGTGCTCATATTGAATGTACACACTGTTATGTGGAAGGCCTACTGGGGGAACTGTAGAGAGTCTGCTGGTAGTTTTCAAAAATGTGCCTGCCCTAACACAGATCTTGGTGCATATTCATTTGATTATACATGGACTTATAAAAGTAAAATTATTTGCATGTTTGCTGAGAGGAGCCTGTACATGGTTTCTCAAATCTCTACTTGACACAATAAGTCTAATATGGCATTGCTACCTTTGACTTTAAAAAGGCTACACTTTTTGTTTAAAATCATAAGCCTTAAAAATGACCAGGTTCCACAATGATGTCATAGCCTATCATCCACTGTTAAATGAATACAAATGTATGCTAAAGTTCCCTCTCTAAGGGGGTGGAAAAATAAATAGCGTTTGACAAATTGTTATGCTCACTGCACTTAAATATTCGTATAATTAGATACATGTCATTTGGCACAATAGTCTCACAATGTGATATTGAACTTAATAGTCCATTATTCATTTCAGCATGACAATCCTGTGATGGTTCAATCATCTGAGAATGATGATTAGTGCATTCCTAAACAGTTCACACCAGTTAATATTTAGTCTAACATTAACACAAAAATAAGTAGAAGGTCATATTTATTATCTAATGGAAACCTGCAGACACAGAAAATCCATAGCATGAAACTATTTACCTTATCTAACACTACATGTCCTGCCTGTGTTCCTATAGGAATTCTCTCACCTCAGTGTCTGTGTGCAGTGTTCCTACTGGAATAACCTCAATGTCTGTGTGCACTGTTCCTATCGGAATAACCTCAGTATCCCTGTGCATTGTTCCTACAAAAATTTTCTAACACACTGTATAGTTCCTATATGAATGCTCTAACCTCGCTAGATGAAAGACAAGCCCACTTCAGTGACACTGAGGCAACTGAGCTCACTGGAAATGCCCTGAGGCACACACAGAATGTAGCTGTAATTTAATCTCCATTCCCAAGGGGCGCTATGGCAGGAACGAGAATAAGGCCTTAATTAAACTGTGATGACAGATTAATTTTGAAATGGGCTGACCGCACACCCGCCCCTTTGATGATAGACCCTTTAATAAAACAAAGCAGCCAAAGCTACTAACCAAGCTACTATTCCTCTTACATCCCTTGCCACTCCTTGCTTTTAGGCTAGCATTAGCCACTCCTTCCATCAGGCTAGCATTGGCCACTATTTGCTCTCAGGCTAGCATTGGCCACTCTTTGCTCTCAGGCTAGCATTAGCCACTCCTTGCTCTCAGGCTAGCCATTAGCCACTCCAGAGCCCGTCTACAGGGAGCCGGTCCACTCTCTGTTAACTCCATTGTACCGGATTTTGCCTGCAATCTGTTGAAATTCCGCTAGTTTTGCTGTTGAGGAAGTGAAAAATGAATTGTGGTCTATGGAGCTAAGCGTCTAAAACTCGTAAAGTGGTTCGCTTTTGTGTCACGTGACATGTGAATTTTAAAAGGGTTTTTAGGAATAACAACACATAATTAAAAATTAAACTTATTGTCAAGTCAAGTTATCCTGCATTGCATGCATTAATGCAATTTTAGGACAAAAAATTATATTAAGAAAAATTGGGCGGTGCAGCTCCATTGCCACCCATTAATTCATCACTTGCTCTGGAGCTCCTTCTCGTTGCGGTACCACCCGGAAGGATTCTGAGAGTGAACATTCTCCCCATATTGAAAATTCTCTGGCCACTCCTTCTATCAGGCTAGCATTAGCCACTCCTTGCTCTTGAGCTAGCCATTAGCTACTTCTTTTAGCCAAGTTGCCAGCGTCACTCTCTTCCATTTACCATCTGTGTCACTACTTCCTGCAAGCTTTACAATATCTGTTCCAATTAGGCCTGTGCTTATGATGTTGACCATGAGCCAGGAGCAGAACAGAGACAAACACATGGCAAAAGTATGAAGACGATGTATATAACTATCTAGAAACGCTTAGTTTTATTCTGTGATGTAAATCTTTTGTAGATGTTTTGCTGCCTCTCCACTGTTTCTCTAAGTGCCTTCAGTGTAGCTGCAGAATACTGTCCCTCTCTCTCCTTCCAGAAGGCAGCTTTAGTGTGAAACAGATTGGCACTCACTCCAGCTGGGTTTTGATAGTTGCAGCATCCTCATTCAAAGAGCCCTGTTTCAAGAAGACAGCCAAATCAGAACTGTTAATAATTATATGGGCACAATGCTATCATAAATACTTATTTTAACCTCAGTCTCATTTTATAAATATGAAAAAAAAAAACTTAATTCTGCATTTTTTGTGCATTATATTAATTCCTGAGTAAATCAATGCACTCTGCTCAAAACTTGTGTGCACAAATGCTCTCATGCTGCTTTTGTCTGGCTCCTAAGCTTTAAATAACCTCCAGACTGCTTCCACCTGCTCTCCTCAGCATGCCGGCCACCTGAGCTAGTGTGTACTGCTAGCTCACCTTAAAGTTGTACTTATTATTAAACCTGTCCTCCAGTCTGGCTGCCCATGCTGCAGGGTCCTCACCACTCTCTACATAGGGAAAACACACACACACACACAGATACACACGTATACACACACACACACACACACAAACACAAGCATGCACGTCCATGCAAATGAGTCAATACAAGTCTAGTGACTTAATAAAATTTCTGTTACTGAGTAGTGTACAAGTGTACAATTTCACACAAAGCTGTCTTGTGGCCTAAAGTAAAAGATTTTAGTTTTTGTATTCTTGCATCCTCAGGTCCTGAGGGTCCTTAGAACATGAGGGTTTAAAGTCCTGAGCAGAGAATAAACATCCATCATTTATTTTCACCCGTAACAGGCGCATTTATTATTATTATTTATTTATTTATTTATTTTTAAGACTTCTGAATGAGCCTAATTCAATTCATTTGTACTCCGACCAGTACTTTTAAACTAATATCTGTGACTACATAACAAGAGTTGAGAGCCCAGAATTTAAGGAAGGTAAAAATCAACTGTTTTTTTGTGAATATGAATGAGTTTGACAATGTTGCTACCAAAAAGCTAAAGCAGGACATCTAAAAAACTACACAGGGTCAAACAGGTGTCAGCAGAGGTAGCCTATCTATATTGTTGAGCTAATAGTTAATGCAATTTCAATATTTGTTTTTCATACTTATTTATTTTGCTTCTAGAAATTTCCATGAAATAATACAAGGGACCAGGGTGTTTCAGGTACAAATCTGAGCCAAAGATTTTGCACTTCAATCATTTTTTGCAAGATATGTTCTACTGTGAACTGAGGCTGCGGCTACTGAGGCTGAGCTCCAAGTTGTGGTTGGTGTTCTCTCTAACCTTCTCGTGCTTTCAGGAGTCCGTTTAAGTAATGAGCTGCGAAGGCGGGGATGTCCTCTGGCTGATCTCTCAGCACCTCACGAGCCAGACACTCCAGGATGGCGCCGAACCCTTGGGGCACTCGCAGGTGATTGTATGAAAAAGACACCGACATCTCCACCTCTGTTCGTCCCGCAAAACAGCTAAATGGCACACTGCCGACAAGGCCTTGGTAGATTACAGGACTAACTGTTAGCATAAAAGAATCAGCACAGTCCTTTTTACTGGCTTATCAACTGGCGTCTGTGATAGATGTCGTCGTCGTCGTCGAAGGCGGTTGATTATAGCAATATTTCATGTAATTTATTTGTTGGTAGCACTTTTCCATTTACAATTTGCATAATCTATTTCGAGTACATTTACTGTCACTGTCACTGACTAGCCAGAAAACTATCACCTGGAGAAAAGTCTCCATGGTAACAGCATAACTTACAAACTTTAGTGCGTGCAAAAACGAATAACATTGTAATGACTGGGGCATCTTACCTTGTAATATCTGTGCTGTTTAGTATAAAAATTTCTTTCGCAGGTTAACTCTTCATTATGAAGTTGTTATGTGTAGCTAACCCAGCTATGTGACCGGGCTGTCAGTATTGGGCAGTAATGTGTGTTTTTGTGTGTGTAGGCTTGTGTTCGGTCGTTGCATAGCAACCACAAGCTTAACTACAGGATAACGTGAAGGACAAAAAACATTTCGCTTGAACTGAGAAGATTTCACGCGTTGAGAATTTAGTTGAATTTTTATTTATTTACAACACATTATATTATTATTTTCTTTGCACCCAAACATTCATATACATGCAATGCAGTATATTTAGAACTAAGTAACAGAACGAGAAGTAGCGCTGTCTCAAAAAGTTTGTTTACTAAGGTAGGCCTACCACCTGACCTGTACGTCAGATTTACCATACCAAAAGCTACCTAGACAAAATGTACAAGCTGTTACAGAAATGGCTAAGGTAGTTACTATATTACTACAAGCTAATTTTTAATTTACAAAAAAAAGCAAATAAAAAATAAGTGATCCAACCTTAAGAATCCAACCTTAAGAAAATAACCAGACATTAACTAACTAATAGTAGGCCTAACTACTATACTTTTATTAAGGTAAAACTTTGTGAAACAATAAACTTGTTTTTTTTTTTTCCTATTTTGTACACAAGAGGTAAAATGTGTATAATACATATCATGTGTATAATGTGAATGTGTCTGTTATATTGGGTCACCTGTATTTCTTATAAAAAAATTGTACTGTGAACAGTTTATGCTTCCTGATATGATTGTAAAATTCCAAATAAATTGTCATGTGTAACAGGTCTAAAAAAAACTTCTTATATAATTGCTGAATAGATTTGGGCCCGGTTTCCCAATAACGCACACTGTTCGCACGCTAAGAAGACTCTTAAGGTATATCTTACTGAAGTTGTTTACTTTTGTAAGTGTGTTCCCCAAACCATCTCTTACGAGTCTTCTTCACTATGTTGTTCTTAAAGGTGCTCTAAGCGATGTGACACGTTTTTAGGACTAAAACATGTGTTGTTACATACAGCAAACATCTCCTCACAATCTGCTAGCTGCCTGTCCCCTGAACACACTGTAAAAAAACGCGGTCTCTGTAGACAGCCCAGGCTCCACAAAAGGCAACATAACACAGTGGGCAAACCTAGCATAACAAACGAAAACGAAACATAACAGTGTTCCAGCCAATAAACCACATGGTTCATGAGTCTTTCGGGAGGCATGGGAGGGAGGGGGAGGAGTAAGCTAACTTATAACGCTTGATCCCTCTCTGGAGCTATCGTCCGTTTTGTTTGACAATACTTCGAACGTCAACAAGAAGTGACGTGAAACAGCATCGCTTAGAGCGCCTTTAAGTACATCTTAAGAGGCCAAATCTATGTTTCTGGTATCAATTCCTGTCATTTACACCTTTTTGAGCATGCGTAAAGTTTGTTTCATGCCCGTTAAAGTGCCAGTGTCAACAAAAAATATGCAATTTAAAATTTAATAGTGCATCAATATGACGTGTATTGGTGAAATCTTTGCATTTTAGAGGGGTTGAAAGATGAAGAAAAGTAAGTTTTTGGCGATTTATTTACGCTGTATAAAATAAAGTACAAAATGCAACGCAACCATGTTGCATCTTCCATGGCAGTAAATAAACACATCTAAGACAAAAATTATACACTTTTAAGCTCGATTAAGAGTGTGATTGAGCTAAAAACTGCCTGAACGCAAGCTTAAGAGTGGTCCAGACCAACCTTACAAACGTGTGACTTATGTAAGATATACTTAGCCTACAGCGTATCGGGAATTGTGCCTTAACGTTAAGAGAGAGGCTAAGGGATAACTTATGAACTACTTAGCGATCAGAAGATTTTTTGGGAAACCGGGCCCTGGTCTGTAATGGTTTTCTTTTACTTGGTATACTGCTATAAGGGTACACACCCCCCCCCCCCCCCCCCCCCCTTTTTGTATTATCTGTCTCTCTCCTCCTTCTTTCCTCTTTTTATATCCCTTTGGATGAAAGTATCCTGGCTAATAATCAATATGAAAACACATTACAAATCAAAAGTGTCATCTGGATGGAGGAGTAGGAAGAGTTTTTGTTTTGGTTTGCTTATGAGCAGAAAATAGAACTTCAGTGCAGCACCCGTTTTGGGTCATCTTTCAAAACAACAACTACACAACTCAGAAGTTCACCCCCAGATACACATTGATGACCTAGAAAGAAGATTCTGTGAGCTTCAAAATGTAACTCATGGGAAAGCTGCCACACTGGCCATAAAATAGCTAAACTAATCCGAAGCTGTCAGATTCAGAGTTCAGAGTTGAGCTACAGCCTCACTGCTCAGAAATGTAGTTATACTAATAGCTGGGCTACTTGGAGTGAAGCTATTAGTCGACATTGAGAAGTAGGCTGTAGGTTGGCCCACTGGGTTGAGGGTCTCTTGCCTAGATGGCCGTTTGAAACACCAGTCCAGTAGGTCGTGGTAACAGTCTGGAGGTCACGGAAAGGAATCCGCAAAGATCAGAGCATCTGCAGCGCAAGTGATGACTGGATACTCAAAGGTGAAATGGCCGATCGATGTAGTATGTGTCAATAGAGTATGTGATGACAGCAGAGGTGATGACGAGGCAGAGGTGATGTGAGCACTCAGGGGTCAGAGGTCAGTATCAGAAGAATAGGTGATGACGGCGTACTCAGATAAATATCTGTACAGTAGGTGATGATAGCATACTCAGAGGTCAGCACCGGTACAATAGGTGATGATTGCATACTCAGAGGTCAGCATCAGTAGAGTAGGTGATGATGGCATACTCAGAGGTGCTGCTCAGTTTGCGAGATACTTCTCTGGGCTGCACATGCAGACGGTCAGCAGAATGGAAGGCGTGATGTAGAGGACTGGGCCCTGAGTCCTCCCTCCACTTCTGCAACACATACACACAAACACAAACACACATACACACATGCACACACACACTCACACACACATATACACACACAAACACACATAGACCCGGTGTTATCTCCTATTATCTCCAACAAATCCCAGTGTATAGAAGCCCTTGAGTGATGTGTGTTTATGTGTTTGTGTGTGTGTGTGTGTGTGTGTGTGTGTGTGTGTGTGTGTGTATGCTGTGCTGTTCACCGCTCTTAGGTTGCTAGGGACCCCTCCTTGGGCCCCCATGGTCCCTGCCAGGCCCCGCAGCTCTGGGGTGCTCACCCCCCGCACTGAAATCATGATGTCAGCGTACGCCACCTCATGCTCACTCTTGCAGTCTGATGAGAGAAAAGCAAATATGTGCTCACAATAATGGCCTTTGGGAACTCAGTGTGTGTGTGTGTGTGCTTGTGTGCTTTTGTGTGTGTGTATGTGTGTGTCTTAGTTAGCACAGATAAGAAAGCCGCTAGCCTATAGTGAGAAGATCAGCGCCCTGCAACAGGATACAGGGCTATGGCTGTGTCTGTGTGTGTCTTAGTACAGATAAGATCCTTCCAAAGCCGCTAGCCTACAGTGAGAAGACCAGCACCCTGCAAGACAGGGCGATATCGCTGTGTGTGTCTTTGTGTGTGAGACAGGGCTATAGCTATGTGTCTGTATGTGTGTGTGTGTGTGTGTGTGTGTGTGTGGGGGGGGGGGGGGGGGGGGGGGGGGGGGGGGTTGTCTATAGCATGCAGTATAAATTCTCACCTGTGCTGATGAAGGCCACAGATGCGTAGTCTTTGTCTGAGCCTGGTCTGGAGAGAGAGTCAACTATAAACATATTGTTTTCTAATTCAGAGTCATTACTGTCCCTGGTATAAACGTGTCTGATGTTGTACCTGTCAGGCCCAACAACAGGGACCTCTTCTGAAGCAGCTGGAAAAAAAAACATTAGAGATGAAAAGCAAAAATGAAACAGATTTGCAGGAGGAAAGAGTTCATCAGTGAAACATCTTACCAGCACACATCATTTTGGACCGCAACACACACAGACAAGACATCTTACCAGAACACATCCTTTTGGACTGCAACACATCCAGACAAGACATCTTACCAGAACACATACTTTTGGAACCCAGCACATCCAGACAAGACATCTTACCAGAACACATCCTTTTGGACCCCAGCACACACAGACATGTGATCAGCACAACCACAATGACCAGGGCAACAGCAGCCAGCATCTGGACCCATCCAAACCCACCTGGCACACAAGACAACAAGGATATTGAGTATATAAAAACAACCACCATTAGTAATAATAATTAACAATATTGTTGTCATATTCATGTATGATATACTATGTTCTCAAATGTAAATAAAACTCTTTTGGATATGTACAGAGGTGCTTGGGATGGTTGAGCTGATCTATAGACCATCTCATCCGTGGAATGCCCACCTGGAGGAGGGGTGGCATCAGGACTGGGGACGTGGGCCGTGGTGGAGAGAGAGGAGGGGTTGGAGGCTGCAGAACATGGGTGTTAGATTGTGTTAGGGTGGTGTTAGAGTCCCATAATACCATAGATGCCAAGATATGTAAATGACATAAAGTGTATGACTCCTGGAAAATAGTCTTATAAGTGTCAGATATACACATGCAGTGTATAAAACATACAGTTTGAATGACAAAATAGAGCTTTTCAAATAAATAATCTCAGATAATAGATAGGGTTCTGTGCCATGTGTCCTGAGTTGTAGTGTTCTGTGCCATGGGTTCTAGGGTTCTATGGAATGGGTTCTAGAGTTCTGTGCCATGGGTTTGCCAGTGTTGGGAAAGTTACTTTGGAAATGTAATGTGTTACAGTTACAAGTTACTCTATCTAAAATGTAATAGTAGTGTAACTATTTCAATTACTTTAACAAAGTAATGTAACTAATTACATTTGATTACTTTTTAATTACTTTCCCACATTTTGAATGAATTTTGTCAGCTTTTAATCATTTCCAGTTTTTAAAACCGTGGATTACCCTTTAAGTATTAATCAACACTGACTGCTGTAAAGATCCCTACAAACTCCTTAGACTTCAGTGCATTAACTAGAAGTTGTCTATTTTGTGTGATTGCTAGTGCATTTTTACTTTCTGCAATGGGCTAAACCAGGGGTTGCCAACCTGCAGTCCTGGACAGCAAGCAGAAATTTGTTAATTTCGCTCTCAAAATGGCAGGGAATAAATGCGAAGCAACACAGGACACAGGACGTTTGAAATTGGGGAGTTCAAGGTGCCATGGCTCAGCGGGCTAAGGCGTTGTGCCATGGCTCCGGCAACCCAGGTTCGAATCCGACCTGTGGTCCTTTGCCGATCCTGCCCCATCTCTCTCTCCCGTTCATTTCCTGGATGTCTCATCACTATCACTATCCAAATAAAAGGCAAAAGCCCCCAAAAAATATATAAAGAAATGGGGGAGTTTATAGTTTTTTGTTGAACGTAAAGGCAAATCATTCAGCCTTACATGGTGGGTGGGTGTGGGTGAGAGAAAGGGGGGTGATATTAATGTGTGCCCATGTATGATGTGGCCCTTGCGGTAACACAGTAAAAATGTGGCTCTTGGGTCTCTGACTGGTTGACCACCCCTGGGCAAGGCCAACACTGAGCTTCTATCTGACATTGCAGTCATCATCACAAGTGCAGACATGCAGTTCAAACATGACAACAAATGTTTCACTGTGGAAGATAATGTAACTTGAAATGTAATCCTGAACATTTCCTTAATGTAACTGTAATTCAATTACACAGTTTTTCAATGTAACTGTAACTTATTACTGTTACTTTTATTTTGTAATTAAATTACGTAATTTTGTTACATGTAACTAGTTACTCCCCAACACTGGGGTTTGCTAATTTCTTACCGGTCAGTGAAGTCGTGATCTTGAGTTCAAGGTGGCGTTGGGTCCGGCAGGGGACACCTGGCAGGTCAGTCTGACAGATAACACAGGTGTATCTGATGTGTGTGTCATTCAGCATTAACTGCTTCGTCTGAAGGTGGAGGGTGCAAAGGTCGCCAGATTGGCTGACGTTCAGTTGCGTCCAGTGGCAGCCTGGGCACCCTAGGATCTCGTTCCGTGAGCGCCACGTTCCCCGAATAAACCCCTCTGAGCAGTTGTAGGTGCAGCCCAGCGTGGTAGGCTCCAGAAGGACCACAGGGACTAGCTCCCACTCGCCTCCCCCCTCACAATGCACACAGGCTGGGGAGCAACCATGAGTCCGTTAGACAGACACCGCTTAGGGGAAGATTACTTGGAAGTGTTTTTAATGGAGCTGATATTTACCTTGTAATACACACCCAAACACCAGCAGCAGGAGGCGTTTCAGGTGCTCTGATCTCTCCGCCATTGATATGCAATTTAGGGATGAGGTGGTTTTCGTCCTAAATCGTCAGAAATGATGGTGGCTTGTTCCTGTATCTGCATTCGTTTTGTCCTGGATTGTGTGCTGTTTGGAGAGGAGAGTGTAGTCCTGGACTAGGCCTGATTGAGTTGAGAGTGACTAACCAAGTGATGTGTGTGCTGCTAATGGGCTGCAACACTACAAGCACAAACATCTCGTTGCCGTTGAGCAGGATGTGGGGTGTGACAGGATGTTTCTTGTGTTTTAACCTACACATGGAAAACTCTATCTCTATCTCATACATCCATGCACTGTATCTCACAACACCTGATCATGTGTTATGAAAGACTGGAGATTTCACATTGTAGAAGTGTAAAAGAAACATCATAGTTATAAGAAAATGTAGACAAATTATTGTTTTATCCTACACAGTGTGTCCAGTAGAGTAAATGTTAGTAGAGTTGTAAAGTGTCAGAGTTTGAGTAATCCTGTGTGTGTGTGAGTGAACACAGGTTATGCAATAGGAGAGACATTGAGATTGCTGGAGTCCAGTACTGCAGTGGAGTGTGCAGGATGGACACAGGTCCAATAGGAGAGACACTGAGATTTATGGAGTCTAGTACTGCAGTCTAGTGTGCAGAGTAAAGCAGGGCAAAGAGTCTGTCTGGGGGTGGGTGACAACAACAGGAAACCACTCTACCACATACCAACGGCTCTCCCACACTTCAACTCCCCCACAACAAATAACAATCACACAATGGCAGCGGCTTCTTTTGCTTCTAATAAGTTTGTCACACACACACACACACACACACACACACACACCACACATTAACACGGCTGATTGAGTGGGCCTGAAATGTCTCCTACCCTAGTTGGCAGACAGACCAGATTAGCTCCAAGTTTGCCCATAAAGAAAAAAGACCAGCTATGCTGCAATTTGCCCGTATGCAAAAGACCTGTTACTGCAGTTTGCCTGTATGGAAAAAACCTGTTACTGCAGTTTGCCTGTATGGAAAAGTCACATTCGTGTATGTAGAGTATGTAACTGAATGTACTGATTATTTCTATTTTGCAATTTACATGTACGTAATGTCATAATGTGATGAGTATGAAATTAAATTACGTAATGTCATAATGTGAGGAGTGTGGGATGAGTGTGATGTAAAGTGTGGTGTGTTGAGTGTTTGAAGTGTTTCGAGATGGTTGTGGTGTGTGAATGTACTGATTATTTCTATTTAGCGATTTAATTACAGTACATACGTAATGTCATAATGTGATGAATATGGTGTAAAGTATGTAAAGTGTGGTGTGAGGGCTGTATTGCAGCATTCAATTCAAATCATGTAAACAGCATCATAATAATCCTAGGATGTAGTCCCACATCATAAAATTAATGGTGTTAATGTAGTATCATAATAGTCCCATAATAATCACAAGACATAGTCCCAGTAATCCCATGATATAGCCCCAAGATATAGTCATTTAGAGCAGTCAAGCCCTAGATTGTCAAATGTCCTGGGCAGTGTAGTAGCAGCATGTTATTTGGCTCTCCCTCATTGAGATGGCAGACTGCAGCAGTGTGTGTGTGTGTGTGTGTGTAAGTGTGTGTGTGTGTGTGTGTGTGTGTGTGTGTGTGTGAGTTGGCTTTCCTGCCTGAATGCATGTCTGAACAGGCATTAGGGGAGTCTGATTTCAGAGTGTCACTTTCACTCTGAATTATTCAAGCAATAGCCTCTGCTACCCATACCACTCACTGGCCTTTACTAGTCCTCTCTGGGCATGAGGGGAGACCCCAGGACCACACCATCTACTAGTCTCTAATAGTCCTATCTGGGCATTAGGGGAGACCCCAGGAGTAGACCATATACTGGTCCCCCAGACGATACACTGGGCCCCCAGGATTAGGCGTATGGTCCTGGAGGAAGAGAGAGGAAACAAGCCCCTCGTGGATCAAGCATCCAGTCTGAGGAAGAGTCAGTATGAAGCTGGGGACAAGGCAACACCTTCTCTCCTTAAACTCAGGGCTCCTTCTCTTGGCACATGGCCTTGTTTTAGGTAAGAATAGTATACAGCATTGTTTTTAGTGAGTGTAGTGCAGTATACTACAGCTTTGATTAGGGTGGATAGAAAAGCTTTATTTGGGTTTGTTTTTGTCCTTTGGTGTGTTAACGTGGATGCCACTGCACCACTAGAGGAATGAAAAGTCTTTTTATTTGAGAGAATACACACTTTTTTTGGAAGTGATACAAGAGTAATCTGTAATGGCAAATATGTATGTTTCTGGGGTGTTTTTTGCTGTAAAGGGATTTGTTTGTTGTTTCACAGGACTGTTAGTCCACAGTGAGCAGCTCAGTCCTGTCTTGTGTCCTGAGGGATCATTCTTCTCTGCAGGACTCTGTGTGGAGTGCCCAGCAGGCTATTTGTGAGTCTCACAAATTAAACTATACTAAACAAAATACTAATGTTCCTCAGAGTCATGATTGTTAAAATACTTTTGCCAAACGTTGAACTGACTCTTCTCCAGAAAGGTTTAGCCTGGTTGTGTTTTTATTTGGTTGTGTTTAGCCTGGTTGTGTTTTTATTTGGTTGTGTTTAGCCTGGTTGTAAGTATTTGTTTCACAAATACTGTCATTTAGAAGTACATGAAACATACAAAGGCCAAAATAAGAAAATATATTCTAAAAGTCGAAAAAATGTAATAATAGAAGAACTATCACTAATCATACTATAACACTACCAGATAAGGAACAATGTTTTATTTTTTATGTTTGTCCATTATTTTGATTGTCTAACAATGTGGCAGTTTTTTGTTGTTGCTGTTTATGTCACTGTATCAGTTAATTAAAAAAAATTAGGATGTAATTGAACAATTCCTCTCCTCTTTAAAGAGCTAGAGGGCTTCATTCTTTCACACTGTTAAATAGAGTATTGCAGGAGAATCTGAGTTTGTATTATTTCACGTATTATACTGTATAACATTCTAAATGAGTATTATTTTGTTATAGAACACTCTAAATGGGTGTCGTTTTGTTGGAACACTCTAAATATGTTTTCTTTTCTCATAAGCAGTGTTCTCTTTTGTTATAGAACACTGTAAAGATTATCTAAAAGCATGTTCTTTTGCTTTAGCTGTGTTG
>JAGFZM010005429.1:0-14033 GCA_017657215.1 Limnothrissa miodon | reverse complement strand
CATCTACAGCATCAGTCTCTGGTCCATCCACAGCATAACTCTCTGGTTCATCCACGGCATCAGTCTCTGGTCCATCTACAGCATCACTTTCTGGTCCATCCACAGCATCACTTTCTGGTTCATCCACAGTACCAGGAGCAGCATCAGTATCTAGTCTATCTACAGCATCAGTCTCTGGTCTACCCACACCATCAGTCTCCAGTTCATCCACAGTATCAGGTGCAGCCACGGATTGCTCCCCCTCCCCTGCAGTGGGCAGAGCAGCGGCTAAGGTCTCTGCCTGTCCCTTATGTGTTTGTCGCTGGGCCTTTTGCTCAGGCCTCACAGGAGAGACTTCTCTTTCGGAAGTTTCTGTCAGCTGAGTCTCCTCATGCTCGCTGGCTTCAATAGGATCAGCTGCTTTAGGCTTTTTCCTGAAGTCAACATGGTAGAGAAGAAAACACGAGATGAGAAATTTGCCTTAGTGTGTGTGTATGTGTTTATGATATCTTATTTTCATAAGATCTCCTCTTATTAAGGTCTCCTCCTTGTGATGCTTCCTGTCTGCTCCAGTCCCTTCCTGTCTTTGTTTACTTGCTGGTCCTGTGCTTCCCTGTTTATCTCTACACTGTGTGTAGCTCCGCACTTCACCTGTATCTAGTTGTGTTCATCCATAGTCTTGTTAGTCCCTGCCTTGTTTTACCTGGTCCTTGTTTCCTTGTGTATTTAAACCCTCATGTTTCCTCAGTACCCTGCTGGGCATTGTTAGTGCTCATATTGAATGTACACACTGTTATGTGGAAGGCCTACTGGGGGAACTGTAGAGAGTCTGCTGGTAGTTTTCAAAAATGTGCCTGCCCTAACACAGATCTTGGTGCATATTCATTTGATTATACATGGACTTATAAAAGTAAAATTATTTGCATGTTTGCTGAGAGGAGCCTGTACATGGTTTCTCAAATCTCTACTTGACACAATAAGTCTAATATGGCATTGCTACCTTTGACTTTAAAAAGGCTACACTTTTTGTTTAAAATCATAAGCCTTAAAAATGACCAGGTTCCACAATGATGTCATAGCCTATCATCCACTGTTAAATGAATACAAATGTATGCTAAAGTTCCCTCTCTAAGGGGGTGGAAAAATAAATAGCGTCTGACAAATTGTTATGCTCACTGCACTTAAATATTCGTATAATTAGATACATGTCATTTGGCACAATAGTCTCACAATGTGATATTGAACTTAATAGTCCATTATTCATTTCAGCATGACAATCCTGTGATGGTTCAATCATCTGAGAATGATGATTAGTGCATTCCTAAACAGTTCACACCAGTTAATATTTAGTCTAACATTAACACAAAAATAAGTAGAAGGTCATATTTATTATCTAATGGAAACCTGCAGACACAGAAAATCCATAGCATGAAACTATTTACCTTATCTAACACTACATGTCCTGCCTGTGTTCCTATAGGAATTCTCTCACCTCAGTGTCTGTGTGCAGTGTTCCTACTGGAATAACCTCAATGTCTGTGTGCACTGTTCCTATCGGAATAACCTCAGTATCCCTGTGCATTGTTCCTACAAAAATTTTCTAACACACTGTATAGTTCCTATATGAATGCTCTAACCTCGCTAGATGTAAGACAAGCCCACTTCAGTGACACTGAGGCAACTGAGCTCACTGGAAATGCCCTGAGGCACACACAGAATGTAGCTGTAATTTAATCTCCATTCCCAAGGGGCGCTATGGCAGGAACGAGAATAAGGCCTTAATTAAACTGTGATGACAGATTAATTTTGAAATGGGCTGACCGCACACCCGCCCCTTTGATGATAGACCCTTTAATAAAACAAAGCAGCCAAAGCTACTAACCAAGCTACTATTCCTCTTACATCCCTTGCCACTCCTTGCTTTTAGGCTAGCATTAGCCACTCCTTCCATCAGGCTAGCATTGGCCACTATTTGCTCTCAGGCTAGCATTGGCCACTCTTTGCTCTCAGGCTAGCATTAGCCACTCCTTGCTCTCAGGCTAGCCATTAGCCACTCCAGAGCCCGTCTACAGGGAGCCGGTCCACTCTCTGTTAACTCCATTGTACCGGATTTTGCCTGCAATCTGTTGAAATTCCGCTAGTTTTGCTGTTGAGGAAGTGAAAAATGAATTGTGGTCTATGGAGCTAAGCGTCTAAAACTCGTAAAGTGGTTCGCTTTTGTGTCACGTGACATGTGAATTTTAAAAGGGTTTTTAGGAATAACAACACATAATTAAAAATTAAACTTATTGTCAAGTCAAGTTATCCTGCATTGCATGCATTAATGCAATTTTAGGACAAAAAATTATATTAAGAAAAATTGGGCGGTGCAGCTCCATTGCCACCCATTAATTCATCACTTGCTCTGGAGCTCCTTCTCGTTGCGGTACCACCCGGAAGGATTCTGAGAGTGAACATTCTCCCCATATTGAAAATTCTCTGGCCACTCCTTCTATCAGGCTAGCATTAGCCACTCCTTGCTCTTGAGCTAGCCATTAGCTACTTCTTTTAGCCAAGTTGCCAGCGTCACTCTCTTCCATTTACCATCTGTGTCACTACTTCCTGCAAGCTTTACAATATCTGTTCCAATTAGGCCTGTGCTTATGATGTTGACCATGAGCCAGGAGCAGAACAGAGA
This sequence comes from Limnothrissa miodon, assembly GCA_017657215.1. Taxonomy (NCBI): domain Eukaryota; kingdom Metazoa; phylum Chordata; class Actinopteri; order Clupeiformes; family Clupeidae; genus Limnothrissa; species Limnothrissa miodon. The sequence continues at coordinate 11,377 of JAGFZM010005429.1, read as the reverse complement.
CAAACACATGGCAAAAGTATGAAGACGATGTATATAACTATCTAGAAACGCTTAGTTTTATTCTGTGATGTAAATCTTTTGTAGATGTTTTGCTGCCTCTCCACTGTTTCTCTAAGTGCCTTCAGTGTAGCTGCAGAATACTGTCCCTCTCTCTCCTTCCAGAAGGCAGCTTTAGTGTGAAACAGATTGGCACTCACTCCAGCTGGGTTTTGATAGTTGCAGCATCCTCATTCAAAGAGCCCTGTTTCAAGAAGACAGCCAAATCAGAACTGTTAATAATTATATGGGCACAATGCTATCATAAATACTTATTTTAACCTCAGTCTCATTTTATAAATATGAAAAAAAAAAACTTAATTCTGCATTTTTTGTGCATTATATTAATTCCTGAGTAAATCAATGCACTCTGCTCAAAACTTGTGTGCACAAATGCTCTCATGCTGCTTTTGTCTGGCTCCTGAGCTTTAAATAACCTCCAGACTGCTTCCACCTGCTCTCCTCAGCATGCCGGCCACCTGAGCTAGTGTGTACTGCTAGCTCACCTTAAAGTTGTACTTATTATTAAACCTGTCCTCCAGTCTGGCTGCCCATGCTGCAGGGTCCTCACCACTCTCTACATAGGGAAAACACACACACGCACACAGATACACACGTATACACACACACACACACACACAAACACAAGCATGCACGTCCATGCAAATGAGTCAATACAAGTCTAGTGACTTAATAAAATTTCTGTTACTGAGTAGTGTACAAGTATACAATTTCACACAAAGCTGTCTTGTGGCCTAAAGTAAAAGATTTTAGTTTTTGTATTCTTGTATCCTCAGGTCCTGAGGGTCCTTAGAACATGAGGGTTTAAAGTCCTGAGCAGAGAATAAACATCCATCATTTATTTTCACCCGTAACAGGTGCATTTATTATTATTATTTATTTATTTATTTATTTTTAAGACTTCTGAATGAGCCTAATTCAATTCATTTGTACTCTGACCATAACAAGAGTTGAGAGCCCAGAATTTAAGGAAGGTAAAAATCAACTGTTTTTTTGTGAATATGAATGAGTTTGACAATGTTGCTACCAAAAAGCTAAAGCAGGACATCTAAAAAACTACACAGGGTCAAACAGGTGTCAGCAGAGGTAGCCTATCTATATTGTTGAGCTAATAGTTAATGCAATTTCAATATTTGTTTTTCATACTTATTTATTTTGCTTCTAGAAATTTCCATGAAATAATACAAGGGACCAGGGTGTTTCAGGTACAAATCTGAGCCAAAGATTTTGCACTTCAATCATTTTTTGCAAGATATGTTCTACTGTGAACTGAGGCTGCGGCTACTGAGGCTGAGCTCCAAGTTGTGGTTGGTGTTCTCTCTAACCTTCTCGTGCTTTCAGGAGTCCGTTTAAGTAATGAGCTGCGAAGGCGGGGATGTCCTCTGGCTGATCTCTCAGCACCTCACGAGCCAGACACTCCAGGATGGCGCCGAACCCTTGGGGCACTCGCAGGTGATTGTATGAAAAAGACACCGACATCTCCACCTCTGTTCGTCCCGCAAAACAGCTAAATGGCACACTGCCGACAAGGCCTTGGTAGATTACAGGACCAACTGTTAGCATAAAAGAATCAGCACAGTCCTTTTTACTGGCTTATCAACTGGCGTCTGTGATAGATGTCGTCGTCGTCGTCGAAGGCGGTTGATTATAGCAATATTTCATGTAATTTATTTGTTGGTAGCACTTTTCCATTTACAATTTGCATAATCTATTTCGAGTACATTGATTTACTGTCACTGTCACTGACTAGCCAGAAAACTATCACCTGGAGAAAAGTCTCCATGGTAACAGCATAACTTACAAACTTTAGTGCGTGCAAAAACGAATAACATTGTAATGACTGGGGCATCTTACCTTGTAATATCTGTGCTGTTTAGTATAAAAATTTCTTTCGCAGGTTAACTCTTCATTATGAAGTTGTTATGTGTAGCTAACCCAGCTATGTGACCGGGCTGTCAGTATTGGGCAGTAATGTGTGTTTTTGTGTGTGTAGGCTTGTGTTCGGTCGTTGCATAGCAACCACAAGCTTAACTACAGGATAACGTGAAGGACAAAAAACATTTCGCTTGAACTGAGAAGATTTCACGCGTTGAGAATTTAGTTGAATTTTTATTTATTTACAACACATTATATTATTATTTTCTTTGCACCCAAACATTCATATACATGCAATGCAGTATATTTAGAACTAAGTAACAGAACGAGAAGTAGCGCTGTCTCAAAAAGTTTGTTTACTAAGGTAGGCCTACCACCTGACCTGTACGTCAGATTTACCATACCAAAAGCTACCTAGACAAAATGTACAAGCTGTTACAGAAATGGCTAAGGTAGTTACTATATTACTACAAGCTAATTTTTAATTTACAAAAAAAAGCAAATAAAAAATAAGTGATCCAACCTTAAGAATCCAACCTTAAGAAAATAACCAGACATTAACTAACTAATAGTAGGCCTAACTACTATACTTTTATTAAGGTAAAACTTTGTGAAACAATAAACTTGTTTTTTTTTTTTTCCTATTTTGTACACAAGAGGTAAAATGTGTATAATACATATCATGTGTATAATGTGAATGTGTCTGTTATATTGGGTCACCTGTATTTCTTATAAAAAAAAATTGTACTGTGAACAGTTTATGCTTCCTGATATGATTTTAAAATTCCAAATAAATTGTCATGTGTAACAGGTCTAAAAAAACTTCTTATATAATTGCTGAATAGATTTGGGCCCGGTTTCCCAATAACGCACACTGTTCGCATGCTAAGAAGACTCTTAAGGTATATCTTACTGAAGTTGTTTACTTTTGTAAGTGTGTTCCCCAAACCATCTCTTACGAGTCTTCTTCACTATGTTGTTCTTAAAGGTGCTCTAAGCGATGTGACACGTTTTTAGGACTAAAACATGTGTTGTTACATACAGCAAACATCTCCTCACAATCTGCTAGCTGCCTGTCCCCTGAACACACTGTAAAAAAACGCGGTCTCTGTAGACAGCCCAGGCTCCACAAACGGCAACATAACACAGTGGGCAAACCTAGCATAACAAACGAAAACGAAACATAACAGTGTTCCAGCCAATAAACCACATGGTTCATGAGTCTTTCGGGAGGCATGGGAGGGAGGGGGAGGAGTAAGCTAACTTATAACGCTTGATCCCTCTCTGGAGCTATCGTCCGTTTTGTTTGACAATACTTCGAACGTCAACAAGAAGTGACGTGAAACAGCATCGCTTAGAGCGCCTTTAAGTACATCTTAAGAGGCCAAATCTATGTTTCTGGTATCAATTCCTGTCATTTACACCTTTTTGAGCATGCGTAAAGTTTGTTTCATGCCCGTTAAAGTGCCAGTGTCAACAAAAAATATGCAATTTAAAATTTAATAGTGCATCAATATGATGTGTATTGGTGAAATCTTTGCATTTTAGAGGGGTTGAAAGATGAAGAAAAGTAAGTTTTTGGCGATTTATTTACGCTGTATAAAATAAAGTACAAAATGCAACGCAACCATGTTGCATCTTCCATGGTAGTAAATAAACACATCTAAGACAAAAATTATACACTTTTAAGCTCGATTAAGAGTGTGATTGAGCTAAAAACTGCCTGAACGCAAGCTTAAGAGTGGTCCAGACCAACCTTACAAACGTGTGACTTATGTAAGATATACTTAGCCTACAGCGTATTGGGAATTGTGCCTTAATGTTAAGAAAGAGGCTAAGGGATAACTTATGAACTACTTAGCGATCAGAAGATTTTTTGGGAAACCGGGCCCTGGTCTGTAATGGTTTTCTTTTACTTGGTATACTGCTATAAGGGTACACACCCCCCCCCCCCCCCCCCCCCCTTTTTGTATTATCTGTCTCTCTCCTCCTTCTTTCCTCTTTTTATATCCCTTTGGATGAAAGTATCCTGGCTAATAATCAATATGAAAACACATTACAAATCAAAAGTGTCATCTGGATGGAGGAGTAGGAAGAGTTTTTGTTTTGGTTTGCTTATGAGCAGAAAATAGAACTTCAGTGCAGCACCCGTTTTGGGTCATCTTTCAAAACAACAACTACACAACTCAGAAGTTCACCCCCAGATACACATTGATGACCTAGAAAGAAGATTCTGTGAGCTTCAAAATGTAACTCATGGGAAAGCTGCCACACTGGCCATAAAATAGCTAAACTAATCCGAAGCTGTCAGATTCAGAGTTCAGAGTTGAGCTACAGCCTCACTGCTCAGAAATGTAGTTATACTAATAGCTGGGCTACTTGGAGTGAAGCTATTAGTCGACATTGAGAAGTAGGCTGTAGGTTGGCCCACTGGGTTGAGGGTCTCTTGCCTAGATGGCCGTTTGAAACACCAGTCCAGTAGGTCGTGGTAACAGTCTGGAGGTCACGGAAAGGAATCCGCAAAGATCAGAGCATCTGCAGCGCAAGTGATGACTGGATACTCAAAGGTGAAATGGCCGATCGATGTAGTATGTGTCAATAGAGTATGTGATGACAGCAGAGGTGATGACGAGGCAGAGGTGATGTGAGCACTCAGGGGTCAGAGGTCAGTATCAGAAGAATAGGTGATGACGGCGTACTCAGATAAATATCTGTACAGTAGGTGATGATAGCATACTCAGAGGTCAGCACCGGTACAATAGGTGATGATTGCATACTCAGAGGTCAGCATCAGTAGAGTAGGTGATGATGGCATACTCAGAGGTGCTGCTCAGTTTGCGAGATACTTCTCTGGGCTGCACATGCAGACGGTCAGCAGAATGGAAGGCGTGATGTAGAGGACTGGGCCCTGAGTCCTCCCTCCACTTCTGCAACACATACTCACAAACACAAACACACATACACACATGCACACACACACACACACACATATACACACACAAACACACATAGACCCGGTGTTATCTCCTATTATCTCCAACAAATCCCAGTGTATAGAAGCCCTTGAGTGATGTGTGTTTATGTGTTTGTGTGTGTGTGTGTGTGTGTGTGTGTGTGTGTGTGTGTGTGTATGCTGTGCTGTTCACCGCTCTTAGGTTGCTAGGGACCCCTCCTTGGGCCCCCATGGTCCCTGCCAGGCCCCGCAGCTCTGGGGTGCTCACCCCCCGCACTGAAATCATGATGTCAGCGTACGCCACCTCATGCTCACTCTTGCAGTCTGATGAGAGAAAAGCAAATATGTGCTCACAATAATGGCCTTTGGGAACTCAGTGTGTGTGTGTGTGTGCTTGTGTGCTTTTGTGTGTGTGTATGTGTGTGTCTTAGTTAGCACAGATAAGAAAGCCGCTAGCCTATAGTGAGAAGATCAGCGCCCTGCAACAGGATACAGGGCTATGGCTGTGTCTGTGTGTGTCTTAGTACAGATAAGATCCTTCCAAAGCCGCTAGCCTACAGTGAGAAGACCAGCACCCTGCAAGACAGGGCGATATCGCTGTGTGTGTCTTTGTGTGTGAGACAGGGCTATAGCTATGTGTCTGTATGTGTGTGTGTGTGTGTGTGTGTGTGTGTGGGGGGGGGGGGGGGGGGGGGGGGGGGGGGGGTTGTCTATAGCATGCAGTATAAATTCTCACCTGTGCTGATGAAGGCCACAGATGCGTAGTCTTTGTCTGAGCCTGGTCTGGAGAGAGAGTCAACTATAAACATATTGTTTTCTAATTCAGAGTCATTACTGTCCCTGGTATAAACGTGTCTGATGTTGTACCTGTCAGGCCCAACAACAGGGACCTCTTCTGAAGCAGCTGGAAAAAAAAACATTAGAGATGAAAAGCAAAAATGAAACAGATTTGCAGGAGGAAAGAGTTCATCAGTGAAACATCTTACCAGCACACATCATTTTGGACCGCAACACACACAGACAAGACATCTTACCAGAACACATCCTTTTGGACTGCAACACATCCAGACAAGACATCTTACCAGAACACATACTTTTGGAACCCAGCACATCCAGACAAGACATCTTACCAGAACACATCCTTTTGGACCCCAGCACACACAGACATGTGATCAGCACAACCACAATGACCAGGGCAACAGCAGCCAGCATCTGGACCCATCCAAACCCACCTGGCACACAAGACAACAAGGATATTGAGTATATAAAAACAACCACCATTAGTAATAATAATTAACAATATTGTTGTCATATTCATGTATGATATACTATGTTCTCAAATGTAAATAAAACTCTTTTGGATATGTACAGAGGTGCTTGGGATGGTTGAGCTGATCTATAGACCATCTCATCCGTGGAACGCCCACCTGGAGGAGGGGTGGCATCAGGACTGGGGACGTGGGCCGTGGTGGAGAGAGAGGAGGGGTTGGAGGCTGCAGAACATGGGTGTTAGATTGTGTTAGGGTGGTGTTAGAGTCCCATAATACCATAGATGCCAAGATATGTAAATTACATAAAGTGTATGACTCCTGGAAAATAGTCTTATAAGTGTCAGATATACACATGCAGTGTATAAAACATACAGTTTGAATGACAAAATAGAGCTTTTCAAATAAATAATCTCAGATAATAGATAGGGTTCTGTGCCATGTGTCCTGAGTTGTAGTGTTCTGTGCCATGGGTTCTAGGGTTCTATGGAATGGGTTCTAGAGTTCTGTGCCATGGGTTTGCCAGTGTTGGGAAAGTTACTTTGGAAATGTAATGTGTTACAGTTACAAGTTACTCTATCTAAAATGTAATAGTAGTGTAACTATTTCAATTACTTTAACAAAGTAATGTAACTAATTACATTTGATTACTTTTTAATTACTTTCCCACATTTTGAATGAATTTTGTCAGCTTTTAATCATTTCCAGTTTTTAAAACCGTGGATTACCCTTTAAGTATTAATCAACACTGACTGCTGTAAAGATCCCTACAAACTCCTTAGACTTCAGTGCATTAACTAGAAGTTGTCTATTTTGTGTGATTGCTAGTGCATTTTTACTTTCTGCAATGGGCTAAACCAGGGGTTGCCAACCTGCAGTCCTGGACAGCAAGCAGAAATTTGTTAATTTCGCTCTCAAAATGGCAGGGAATAAATGCGAAGCAACACAGGACACAGGACGTTTGAAATTGGGGAGTTCAAGGTGCCATGGCTCAGCGGGCTAAGGCGTTGTGCCATCGCTCCGGCAACCCAGGTTCGAATCCGACCTGTGGTCCTTTGCCGATCCTGCCCCATCTCTCTCTCCCGTTCATTTCCTGGATGTCTCATCACTATCCAAATAAAAGGCAAAAGCCCCCAAAAAATATATAAAGAAATGGGGGAGTTTATAGTTTTTTGTTGAACGTAAAGGCAAATCATTCAGCCTTACATGGTGGGTGGGTGTGGGTGAGAGAAAGGGGGGTGATATTAATGTGTGCCCATGTATGATGTGGCCCTTGCGGTAACACAGTAAAAATGTGGCTCTTGGGTCTCTGACTGGTTGACCACCCCTGGGCAAGGCCAACACTGAGCTTCTATCTGACATTGCAGTCATCATCACAAGTGCAGACATGCAGTTCAAACATGACAACAAATGTTTCACTGTGGGAGATAATGTAACTTGAAATGTAATCCTGAACATTTCCTTAATGTAACTGTAATTCAATTACACAGTTTTTCAATGTAACTGTAACTTATTACTGTTACTTTTATTTTGTAATTAAATTACGTAATTTTGTTACATGTAACTAGTTACTCCCCAACACTGGGGTTTGCTAATTTCTTACCGGTCAGTGAAGTCGTGATCTTGAGTTCAAGGTGGCGTTGGGTCCGGCAGGGGACACCTGGCAGGTCAGTCTGACAGATAACACAGGTGTATCTGATGTGTGTGTCATTCAGCATTAACTGCTTCGTCTGAAGGTGGAGGGTGCAAAGGTCGCCAGATTGGCTGACGTTCAGTTGCGTCCAGTGGCAGCCTGGGCACCCTAGGATCTCGTTCCGTGAGCGCCACGTTCCCCGAATAAACCCCTCTGAGCAGTTGTAGGTGCAGCCCAGCGTGGTAGGCTCCAGAAGGACCACAGGGACTAGCTCCCACTCGCCTCCCCCCTCACAATGCACACAGGCTGGGGAGCAACCATGAGTCCGTTAGACAGACACCGCTTAGGGGAAGATTACTTGGAAGTGTTTTTAATGGAGCTGATATTTACCTTGTAATACACACCCAAACACCAGCAGCAGGAGGCGTTTCAGGTGCTCTGATCTCTCCGCCATTGATATGCAATTTAGGGATGAGGTGGTTTTCGTCCTAAATCGTCAGAAATGATGGTGGCTTGTTCCTGTATCTGCATTCGTTTTGTCCTGGATTGTGTGCTGTTTGGAGAGGAGAGTGTAGTCCTGGACTAGGCCTGATTGAGTTGAGAGTGACTAACCAAGTGATGTGTGTGCTGCTAGATGGGCTGCAACACTACAAGCACAAACATCTCGTTGCCGTTGAGCAGGATGTGGGGTGTGACAGGATGTTTCTTGTGTTTTAACCTACACATGGAAAACTCTATCTCTATCTCATACATCCATGCACTGTATCTCACAACACCTGATCATGCGTTATGAAAGACTGGAGATTTCACATTGTAGAAGTGTAAAAGAAACATCATAGTTATAAGAAAATGTAGACAAATTATTGTTTTATCCTACACAGTGTGTCCAGTAGAGTAAATGTTAGTAGAGTTGTAAAGTGTCAGAGTTTGAGTAATCCTGTGTGTGTGTGAGTGAACACAGGTTATGCAATAGGAGAGACATTGAGATTGCTGGAGTCCAGTACTGCAGTGGAGTGTGCAGGATGGACACAGGTCCAATAGGAGAGACACTGAGATTTATGGAGTCTAGTACTGCAGTCTAGTGTGCAGAGTAAAGCAGGGCAAAGAGTCTGTCTGGGGGTGGGTGACAACAACAGGAAACCACTCTACCACATACCAACGGCTCTCCCACACTTCAACTCCCCCACAACAAATAACAATCACACAATGGCAGCGGCTTCTTTTGCTTCTAATAAGTTTGTCACACACACACACACACACACACACACACACACACCACACATTAACACGGCTGATTGAGTGGGCCTGAAATGTCTCCTACCCTAGTTGGCAGACAGACCAGATTAGCTCCAAGTTTGCCCATAAAGAAAAAAGACCAGCTATGCTGCAATTTGCCCGTATGCAAAAGACCTGTTACTGCAGTTTGCCTGTATGGAAAAAACCTGTTACTGCAGTTTGCCTGTATGGAAAAGTCACATTCGTGTATGTAGAGTATGTAACTGAATGTACTGATTATTTCTATTTTGCAATTTACATGTACGTAATGTCATAATGTGATGAGTATGAAATTAAATTACGTAATGTCATAATGTGAGGAGTGTGGGATGAGTGTGATGTAAAGTGTGGTGTGTTGAGTGTGTGAAGTGTTTCGAGATGGTTGTGGTGTGTGAATGTACTGATTATTTCTATTTAGCGATTTAATTACAGTACATACGTAATGTCATAATGTGATGAATATGGTGTAAAGTATGTAAAGTGTGGTGTGAGGGCTGTATTGCAGCATTCAATTCAAATCATGTAAACAGCATCATAATAATCCTAGGATGTAGTCCCACATCATAAAATTAATGGTGTTAATGTAGTATCATAATAGTCCCATAATAATCACAAGACATAGTCCCAGTAATCCCATGATATAGCCCCAAGATATAGTCATTTAGAGCAGTCAAGCCCTAGATTGTCAAATGTCCTGGGCAGTGTAGTAGCAGCATGTTATTTGGCTCTCCCTCATTGAGATGGCAGACTGCAGCAGTGTGTGTGTGTGTGTGTGTGTAAGTGTGTGTGTGTGTGTGTGTGTGTGTGTGTGTGTGTGAGTTGGCTTTCCTGCCTGAATGCATGTCTGAACAGGCATTAGGGGAGTCTGATTTCAGAGTGTCACTTTCACTCTGAATTATTCAAGCAATAGCCTCTGCTACCCATACCACTCACTGGCCTTTACTAGTCCTCTCTGGGCATGAGGGGAGACCCCAGGACCACACCATCTACTAGTCTCTAATAGTCCTATCTGGGCATTAGGGGAGACCCCAGGAGTAGACCATATACTGGTCCCCCAGATGATACACTGGGCCCCCAGGATTAGGCGTATGGTCCTGGAGGAAGAGAGAGGAAACAAGCCCCTCGTGGATCAAGCATCCAGTCTGAGGAAGAGTCAGTATGAAGCTGGGGACAAGGCAACACCTTCTCTCCTTAAACTCAGGGCTCCTTCTCTTGGCACATGGCCTTGTTTTAGGTAAGAATAGTATACAGCATTGTTTTTAGTGAGTGTAGTGCAGTATACTACAGCTTTGATTAGGGTGGATAGAAAAGCTTTATTTGGGTTTGTTTTTGTCCTTTGGTGTGTTAACGTGGATGCCACTGCACCACTAGAGGAATGAAAAGTCTTTTTATTTGAGAGAATACACACTTTTTTTGGAAGTGATACAAGAGTAATCTGTAATGGCAAATATGTATGTTTCTGGGGTGTTTTTTGCTGTAAAGGGATTTGTTTGTTGTTTCACAGGACTGTTAGTCCACAGTGAGCAGCTCAGTCCTGTCTTGTGTCCTGAGGGATCATTCTTCTCTGCAGGACTCTGTGTGGAGTGCCCAGCAGGCTATTTGTGAGTCTCACAAACTAAACTATACTAAACAAAATACTAATGTTCCTCAGAGTCATGATTGTTAAAATACTTTTGCCAAACGTTGAACTGACTCTTCTCCAGAAAGGTTTAGCCTGGTTGTGTTTTTATTTGGTTGTGTTTAGCCTGGTTGTGTTTTTATTTGGTTGTGTTTAGCCTGGTTGTAAGTATTTGTTTCACAAATACTGTCATTTAGAAGTACATGAAACATACAAAGGCCAAAATAAGAAAATATATTCTAAAAGTCGAAAAAATGTAATAATAGAAGAACTATCACTAATCATACTATAACACTACCAGATAAGGAACAATGTTTTATTTTTTATGTTTGTCCATTATTTTGATTGTCTAACAATGTGGCAGTTTTTTGTTGTTGCTGTTTATGTCACTGTATCAGTTAATTTAAAAAAATTAGGATGTAATTGAACAATTCCTCTCCTCTTTAAAGAGCTAGAGGGCTTCATTCTTTCACACTGTTAAATAGAGTATTGCAGGAGAATCTGAGTTTGTATTATTTCACGTATTATACTGTATAACATTCTAAATGAGTATTATTTTGTTATAGAACACTCTAAATGGGTGTCGTTTTGTTGGAACACTCTAAATATGTTTTCTTTTCTCATAAGCAGTGTTCTCTTTTGTTATAGAATACTGTAAAGATTATCTAAAAGCATGTTCTTTTGCTTTAGCTGTGTTG
>JAGFZM010005428.1:0-29773 GCA_017657215.1 Limnothrissa miodon | reverse complement strand
ATGTAAGAAGTTCAGCCTTATATTGCATTAACAAAAGTTATACAGTACATGTTAGAAGTCAGGAATTATATTGCATTAACAAAGTTGTACAAGTTCCAAGTGAGATAACTTTGGAGTTGTGTTTCCTTTTTTTCACTACTACAAACAAAACCAGTTGGATTTGTCAACACAAACCAGTAAAGTATTTCCAGGGGAAATTGTGTTTATTTGGTCTTTGGACAGATTCACTGTATGACTCACTTCAGGACAGAAATAGGCTCTGTGGTGTGTTACACAACAGAGGGTGGATACACAGAGGAAACATTGAGAAATTCTTTTCGACCAGCAAAAGTTAAACTCTCCCATTCAGCCTCTCAATAATGAACACATTACAAACAGTCAAACATACAGCAGAATATTCCTCGTGTGACATCACAGACTTCTTTGGAGGGCAGAACACCAGGACCTCATACTTCCCACGTTGGATTTGTTTCCAGTAGTTAGTATGGTGAAATGCCACACATCTGAATGACATTTGTCAGAGCTACCAGCTTTAGATGGTTGAAGTTCATACAAAAGAGTTGGCCCCAATACCCACGCACTCACACACAGCTAACATCTCTACACAAAGTCACACATATTACTTTAAATCCATTATTTTGTCACATACAGTATTTGCCTTTACAAAGAATGAGACCATACAAAAGGTGCCATGACAAACTTTCTTTCTTGAGATTTTTGCAACTTGAAAATCAAATGATAAAAAATAATCATTTAAGGCCTCTCAATTTGAAGTTCAACTGTAACTTACAGCAAAAGTATTTTTCAGTCTATTCTATTGTCTTATTGCTCAACCACAGAAAGTCTGAACCCTGTAATACACTTCCTTTAAGGCAGCTTTCAAAGCTGCAAAGTCAGTGTTGTGCCAAATAGTATGGCTCAAACTTAGTTCTCTGGAGGTCCCACCACAACATTAAATTTCAGTTAAATCAATTGTACATTGCAAGATCTAAGGCAAATATGATAGTAGACTACACAAAGCAAAAAAAAAACTAGTATCACTAGTAACACTAGTATCACACATGCTAACAAAATGTTGGAATAACGGCACTGATAACATTACTATATTAGTCTTACAGTAATCAGAATCAGAAATTAAATACTTGGCTGATAGGAGGTTCTTTATTCCCGCGACAACAAAACCCTTATGTAGATATCTGGTGAAAAGTTTAATCTCCATTCCATATGCATATGTATTATATGCTCTTTAGAACGGTAACTATAACAACAGCGAACACCACTCCGCTGTACACACAGAGGAATCCATTATTCCTCTTTATTGCCACACCTTGGTGGCCACTATCCTTACCATAAAAACACCTAATTTTCAATGAAATGCAATTTCAATGGGATGGCAAATTTTTTTTTTTCCTGGAACACAGTATTACAAAATAATTCTGTACTGTTTTTAGAGCCACTGTGTTATGTTCTCTGTACAAGGTTGGACCCGAAAAAAAATCTACTGTACAACCTATTCTGAACACATCCATCAGGAAAGGGAGAACAGTATACTACTGTTTACTGCATATAATAAGCACAAAATAATCTATAAAACAAAAATAAATTTTGTTAGATCATGTTCAGACAAGGTGATTACATGCCATAATTCAAGAAATACACTGAGATTGCACTGTGAAATACACCAGTGGGTTGCATTACAATAGCTAAGTGTACAACTGCATCTGAATTAAAGCAGCAAACCACTACATTGATCAATCAGAATTAGATTCATCTATGACTGATTGTGTTATAATGATCCACTTCCTTCATGTGGAAACTATCAAATTAATTGCGAACTAAATACATACACAAGGTTATATCAAAGGCAGAGGGTCATATAAAGGTCAGAGTTCAAATCAAAGTAATTGTTGAGGCTCAGTGATGTCATACTGCTACCTACAGTATATAATGTAAAATATTAGATTTTACATTAAATAAAATACTTAATGTGAAATCTAGATTATACATTATGTAAGATTTTTCCTAATAATTTTCTTCTTTTCTTTTACCAACTCTTTAAGCAACAAACTATCATGCAAAAACGTCTCCACATGTTTTTCTGTGTGTGTGTGTGTGTGTGTGTGTGTGTGTGTGTGTGAAAGGGGGGCATCAAGAGAAGGGAGAGGAAACCAATAAATAAATCAATGGATAAGTGAGAGAGTGAATGAATGAGTGTGTGGGTGAGTGAATGAGTGAGTGAGGGAGTAAATAAAGGAGTAATTGAGAAAGTGGTTGAGTGGGCGATTTAGTGAGTGAGTGAATGAGTGAGTTGGTGAATGAGTGAGTGAGTTGGTGAATGAGTAAGTGAGTGGATAAGTGAGTGAATGGGTGAGTGAATGAATGAGTGAGCAAGGGAGTGATTGAGTAGATGTTTGAGTAAGTGAATGGATGAGGGAGTGAGGGAGTTGGTGAGTGAGTGAATGAATGAGTAAAAGACAAAGAAGAGAAAGTGGGAGTAACTAATCAGTCCAAAGACGTAAAGGTTGCTTGAATGACAGTAACAGATACTGGTGTAGAACTATGGAGCTGCTGAAGAACCTGCCGAGAGAAACTGTCCTCTCAATGAACTCCGACTCCCTCTCCTCCGGCCGGAGTCTCTCTCAGTGTGCTGGAGTGGACTGGGCACTGGATCTGGGTGCTGGAATCTTGGCGCTGAGCAAGGAGCTGATGTGAGGCCAGATTTGGTCTGTGTCTGTGTCTGAGAATGTGCGCAGGATACCTTTTGACCTGGAATACACATGGAATGCGATCAGTATCAACTCAAAAAAGGAAGACCAGTCTGTCAGTTAAATATAAATCAACCAACTATAAGGACTGTCAAAACCAAAGATTCTAGAGCACTACGTGACTCTAGAATCTTTGGTCAAAACTGATGCATTAATTGACCTATGGCTAAGCCACGCCCCTTCCACTCACTCTGACAAACAATCAACATTCTGTAACCGGCGTTATGGCAGCTGTCACTGTGGCTGACATTTCTCAGGAGGCAATAGATTATTTTTGGAGTCACCAAAAGGGTTTGACTTATTCAAAGGAGGGGTATGTTAATGACATTGTTGTTGAAACATTTGGTATAAATTAAAACTACAGCTCCAGGAAAAAGTGTGCAGGTCACAGTGTAAATGCGAAAAACCGCATCTCGTTGCTATCACCATCGCGGACAACAAGATAGCGGATCAGCACTGTTCATGCACTGCAGGGTAAGAAGTTTGATTTACTTTAAATGTATTCATTTATAATTACTTTAAATTTATCTTCTTCTTTACCAAGACTAGCAGCTAGCTCTCCTGGTACTACAGTAGGCTATTAGTACTACATGAATCATTCAGCACAACATTGATAACATTTGTTATCTCGGTTATTTACGGATACGTTGATGAACCTAAGATGCAGAAATTAACGTTAGTATAACTAGAGCCCTTTGGACAACAGCTAACCATTATGTATGATTGATAAAAGTACAAAAACTAGCATAACTATGCTATAACCAGTCAATGAACTCCCATGTAAACAAAGTGTCATGATTAAGCTTACATTAGGCTAACGTTTTCTTATTTTAAGCTAACGTTACGTTAGACATGTTAAAGATAATACGTTGTTGACTTAAAGGTCTCATTCCATCGTATTTTCATTCATTTTGTGGTGGTCTCTTGTCTAAAATAATGTAATGAGAGTTGGTTTCGACAAAAATATGCTGTGGTTGTCTTGTTTCAAGCTATTTTAGTTAGGTGAAAACGAGTGCAGGGATAGTGAGAGAGGATTCTTATGAATATTATAATGATATTAATGATATTGGCTAACAGCACTGTGACGCTCCCTCCAGTGGGTCTGTCTGCAGGCAGCCTAATAACAGAGAGGGTTCAAGCGGAGCGGTCAGTATTCAAGATCTTTGCTAATAATGTTTTCTTGAGGGCGGGCTAACTGCATAGCTAATGTTCAATGTGACGTAGGCTTGCACGGCTTTTCGGATTCACTCGTTTTTCCCGGCTGTTTTCTATCACAGGCGAATACAGACTACAGGGGTAGGAGAGCATTTTGAGGTTGAGCATGCAAATGCAACTTGGGCTGACCTATGGTAATGTAAAAAAAATCAAGTATTAAACGATTTATTTTGGAAGGAGACCTTTAACTTAGAACAGACGTACACATCCTTGTTGATTTTCTCTGCACTTAAACCGGCACTAAGCAACATTCTGTTTTTCTCTCTCACGAGCTCCCTCTAAAGCCCGCTGTTTTGCATTGTATTGCACTGCATTCTATTGGAGGCGGTCCGCGCTGCTGAACATTGCAAGTGCTGTATCTACCACTATTGGCCACGGTGGCGCATCCTATACCATTCGTTCGCCATGTAATGACTCATTTTAGCATCCTAAAGAGTATGAAACGGATTAATTAAATGAAAAATGTTGCATAGTGGGCCTTTAACTGGTGGTGTGGTCTACCGCATAATTTTATCCAGAGCAGACACTTATCTCGGTTAAGATGTGGCTTTGGAAAAGGTAAAAAATGAATGCAACCACATTTTATTGCTGGTAGCCTATAGTTGTTTAAATACCCTGAAACATTTTACTAGGAATATTCAACAATAAATTAGGCTTGTATGGTTAGGAGCAATGCATATTTGTGTAAGTTGACAGCTCCAGCTTGGAAATATTCAAACTACCAAAAAGTAGAAATAGTCTCTGATAGTTAGTTTATTTATAGTCCCAATGGGGAAATTCTTTTTCACAGTTGTATACATTTCATAGGACATGTAAGGGATGTTTCAGGCAGAGTGGAAAAACACTCTGGCTACACTAACCCCAGAAAGTTCTAATTTGCTACAATTTGGATGAAAAATGTTCTAGTGCTTCAGAAAAATGCACCTTAATAAGGAGCATTGTGATGTGATTTTAATTTGCTAGAATCATTCTGTTAGTGGAAAACTCAGCCCATTGGCCATCGGCCATCAACCATGGGGTGCACCTGAAAAAAGTAAAAGTTAACTTACGCTACGTTGTATAATTATCTTTATTTTGCATGCTAGTCTTGAATTTCCCCTTGGGGATCAATAGAGAGAGAGAGAGAGAGAGAGAGAGAGAGAGAGAGAAATTGAATGATAAGAAATAGTTCGATAAGAAATTGAACACACTTGTATAGGTCTATCACTGGCTTGGCCAAGTCTTTATAGTGCCGTAGCCTGGCTACCAGTGCTTCTGGTTTGTCATCTTCATGTTGTATTAAAGGCTCACCCGTGATGTCATCAATACCCTAAGCAGACAAGAGAGATTTCATGTAAATTTCCCATCTCTATAAACAGTGCGAACTCAGTGACCTATAAACAGTTTGCGAACTTCTAGGTTACCTAGTTTTCGGATTCATTTAAAACATTTTCTCACAGGTACAGTAAAAGCATAAGATACACACTCTGTTTTTATCGCATGGGGGAAACTTGATCTTTGACTTTATCATATGCCACTCTAAGCAATGGGCAGACTACTGTTACCTACCTAGGGTGCAGTGAGGGCCTAGGTACCTTGCTCAAGGGCACATCAACTAGTAAAGGGAGTAATCACTTCCTCGCCTTCCTTTGTTCATCAGTCCAAGGCCCTAACCTTTGGTCCCAGATAAACCTGTGACACTGCATTTTAGGAAGCCTTCAAACTATTATGCTACAGTGGACACACTATGTACAGTCAAACATGGTGTGTGATTAACATCTATATATTCGTGTTTAGAACACTATGTCTAACAAAAGTCATGACCCATGTGATGAAAATCAGATCAGATACATTATGACTAAACAATGCTTAAAACTAGGAGAAAACTAGGGAACTCAAGGCAGTTCACAGACTTTGGCACAAGACTCAGATAGGCCTGCTCCTTATACAATAGCTGTAATTGTTCACTGATTATAACAGAAAATTTCACAAGCAGAGATCAAACTCTAATAGTTAATGTGTAAAATAACAGGTCCATGCCAATACATTCTCTACATAACCATCAGGAAATATAACTTTTAGGTTGTAATGCATGGTACTTACATTGTTATTATTTTAGTATTATTATTGTTGTTGATGTTGTTGTTGTTAACAACAGCAGCAGCAGCAACAACAACAATAATAATAACAATAAGAGTAAATAAAATCAGGACAATGCTCGTGGAGCATGTCTAAAAGTGAACAAAACCTAAAAACTGCTTTTTCCTGAAAAGCCTAAGACCCTCCGAGTGCCATAAATACTAATGGATGAATGTGTACAGTGAAGGGCACTTAAAAGCATTGATCATTATAAATTAACACACAGCAATGGTGAAGTTACACTATTCTACTTTATATCAAACGCCCCAAAATATACTTTTTCTGATGAGATAATGAAGCTGGCCATTGAAAGATGTAGCGAAATAAAGGCAGTTATAACCTTCACGTGGGGAGGGTTGAATATCAAGTTGTAAACTCGGCCACTGGTTGGGTGTATCCAGCGATGCCTCAGCCTCTCCTTCAGTGTTTCAAATGGGACATTTAAACTGATAACCACATCCAGGTCACAGGCACTGTCCAAAGCTTGAGCCTGAGCCAGCGTCCTAGGGAAACCTAACACAACCAAGTCTTTTAAACCTTTACCTCTATGATTGGCACAGAAAACAACATTAGCCTTCACAGTCAAGATATGTAATTTGACAAAACAATTGCAAATTTACTGACAAATCAGTAAATAGTAATTTAGGCAGGAAAACATTACAAGCACTAAATAATACATATTTTAACCATTTTCTAAAATGTGGCACAGGAAAATGATCTGTAAAATTGCAATATTTCCATAGATATATAGGTAATCTTGTAGGCTCCTCTCTGCACTATTATCTTGACATGGCAAAGCAGGACTCATACGGCACTGTCTCAACACGTTTTATAGGTCACTGAGTCAAAGGCTTATCTTCATGTAATAACAAACAGGTGGTAAAAGTTTCTCTGAGTTTTCTTCAGTTACTGAACCTGACAGTAACATTTAGCCACCCTTCACTCTTGATTCTAAATTCTTCATTTGGACAAGGAGTGTTGCAATGTAATGAAAGTCATCTGAATTAAGATGACTCATGGGGTAAGGGGAAAAAAATACTGGCCCTTTTCTCTGTGCACTGGGTGTTGGGGAAGTCTGAATAATGCAGTTGTTGCACTCTGTTTAAACACACAAATATCTCTTTCATGGTGAATGGTGCATAGTTAACATTCTAGTGCCTAAAACTGCATGCAACTTTAACACCCATGCAGACGCATTTAGCAGACATCAGAACACCTGACCTACCATCCAGTATCCAGCTGTGTCTGGCTATTTCCTCTAGTCTAGGTAGCAGAAGCCGTGTCATTACATGATCTGGCACCAGGAGGCCCTTCTCTATATAGGTCTTGGCCAGTATGCCAGCCTCTGAAATGTTAAAGCAAAATGAAACAGATTAAACATTCACTCATATATCTGCGAACCATGTTGCATGTTAATGGTCTGTTTAGAGAGCACTAGACGATCAAGCTTAGAATGTCTATTTGATGATTTGGCAACTTCACACGAAGCAAAGACTTAAATGTTATGATTCTTACTACTGGTAAGAAAAACAACATGGGATATTTTTTGGCAACAGGCATTTGAAAAAAGATCCCAAATCACACAGGTGACATGATGGAAAAAGCATTGTTTAGCACTGTGCCAACGTGGAAGCCCATCTTCCCTTCTAACCTTAAATGAACTTTAGGACCAGCAACCATTTAAGCCGTGCTCAAATGAACGCTGAGCAATATTAAAAGAAGTTATAAAAAAAGGCAAAAGTCGTTGGCGCATATGGTTGGCGCATACTCACCAGTTTTTGCAGCAAAGTTCTCTCGCAAAAAGTCACCACTGGACAGATGTTGGATCCCAAAGGTGTTAGCAATTCTCTCGGAGATGGTTCCTTTCCCTGAGCCCGGAGGTCCCATTATAACGGCACGGAATATTCTGGACATAACGGTCAGATTGAGTCCTGTAAAAATGCGTCGCAAGTTAATTCTTCTATCTGCAAAACTGTCACCATATTTCCAAACGCATTTTAACTACTTCATTCAACTGAGGGATAACTTGAAAGGGACGCTGAATTGTAAAGCCCGTCAGATTCGACTGCAGAAACATTTGGAAAATATTATTCCAATTTGGAGATCATGTAGGATAATGGTCTAACAGGGGAAATGGTGGTGTTTCCACTCACTTGCAAAAAAGTTGCTCTCCAAAGACTTAACAACAAAAAGTCAACACAAGCAATGTGCGATTATAGTGTTATTATGCTGCTGATTATGCCTCGGACGCTATTTTCTGTATGCGCTATTATCAGAAAAAAACTTGCACTCCACCCACAGTGTCGATTGACTTTTTTTCTCTCTAAGGTGTGTGCGTGCTTTTTCTCAGCAAATGAATGGAGGAGAAGCCCCTACGCCCTATTTCAATGCGCCTCCCAGCACGTCAAAAAAGAGGAAAGAATAGAGTGAGGAACGGCGCACTGAGGCGCAGGGAAGCATGGTAGATGTAGTTTTCGCTGAAGATGTTCTGAGAGGAGCTGAGGCTATGTTGTAGAATATCCTAAATAGGTCTACAGTTGGACACGCTGACCAGCCGAAATTTCTCCCATATGTCGCGCTTTTATCTTTCTCAGCAGCATGTTGTGGGTGTTGGACGCAGAGCTACAGTCTTAGAGTCCAGTTCTTCACAAACAAATCACTTAAAATATATTCAGTAAGCTAATTTACGAAATTATTCCGGTCCTACTTGTGGTAAAGGCATACCTCAATCCTTCCCAGTAATTCATAAACATGATTCATAAACAGCAACATTCATTAGGGATTAAATACTTTTGGTTTTCGAGGTGCATATGACTTTATTTGCAATTAGGCCTGCTTCATCAAAGTCGCATAGCCCCACTATACCTCTTCTGAGGAGTATTGCGAATGTGCCTGTCCGTGCTCCATAAGGCAGCTACCAAGCTGATTATCAAAATTAGATTTCGCATTAAAATCTTAACTTACTGGTTGAACAAGACAACAGACTACATTATGAAATTGTTTTAATAACTCTAAAAATGACTATGCCATAATACCGCACCTCTGTAAATGTAACCTTTCCTATGACCAGTGTCCGTGTTATTTGTTTCTGAGTTGCACTGCAGTGTCCAACACTCGGGTTGTGTTTTAAGCATCTGAATGTAGAAACGCACTGATCTTGCAGGAATGCATGTAGGAACACACTGACTGCTTGTCAGCTAAAATAGTGCATGTGTTATGGCTGTTGAGGAAAACGTGGTGCACAGTCTAAAAATATTGGTTCTAAACTGACAGCAGTAGCCTACCATAAATTGGCCACATGATGACAGTTTTATTTTCAAAAAGCCAAACAACAGAGTGGCTTGTCATTAAGTAGGCCTAGCATAACCTTACATGTTTACACATAACAATTACACGTTGATAACAGAGACTGAAAAGCGTTTCGAATAACATTAAAACAACTTGCATCACTTAAAACGTGTGGAGCGTGGAGCAAAGTACTTGTTGCAAGCCCAAACGGTGGCGTCAGAGCTTTACACATGTGAAATGTAATGCGCATCGACGCACTATCCTGAACAATCCTGAAAGCCCGTGGAAGGAGTATCAAAATACTTCCTGCATTGAAAGACTGATCCCGAACAAATTTGCATTAATGGACCTTAAGATTGGGACCCGGAAGCCTGTTATTTTATTTTGTCACATGGCTTTGAGATTTCAATAACAACAAAAAATGGCGACAATCACGTTGTTCGATGTGGGCTTGCTGCGTCATAAAAATAATCACGTAAACATCTGGGATATACACAACATTACATGTAAGTATGACTTGAATGTGACTGGTACTGTTTATAGCATTCTTTAATGTTCATGGTGAATATTTATTTTTGTTATGTTAAGACGTGGTATTTGTTTTTGACTTGAAAGGGGTGTGTGCGGCGCTGGGCTGGGCGTTAGCATGCCCCTCAGTACGACTTACAAGAAATGTAATGAATTCTTCAAACAGTCACCCGTTTATTTTAGTCCGTATATGTTTACGTTTCGAAGTTATTCGACCACTATCGTGGTCAATAATATTAACAACTTAAGGGGTGATATTCTGTAGCAATGTTGAACTTCTGTATTATTTATAACCATCAGTTAAGGTGCCAATCAGCGTGCAGTCAAACATGTTCCTTTCTATGTAAAAGCACTGAATATATAGTCCCGTTTATCATTTATGTAAGCTAAATTCTAGTTGTCAGTGTTAATGTAATAACTGACACTAGCCATCTTAATTGAGCAACGCGTGCGCGCGTTTTGCCTGGATACACAACGCGTATTTCTAGGATCTGGTGTATTGAACAATGTGCACGGAGTGCTTGCGAGACAAGTTGTCTAATGTCAGTAGAACTGACATATCACAAGCCATATTTCAAGTTTAAGGCTACGCATATGTTATTTCATAAACAATTGTGATAGGCGTTCCCCATTGCCCTGTGATAGAAGTAGAGAACGCTAATCGAGTTGTTTACAAGAAGCGATTTGCACGGAGGGCGGGGAGCCTTTGGGCGGAGTCCCAATGGTCGAGCTACGCGACTGGACTTCCAGAGAAACATCTAGCTTCGAGGGCGGAGTCACATGAACCACAACAAGTCTGACGTAAGCGTGATGGTACGTATGAATAATTAATTAGGGCGCATAATAAATAAAAGGCTTCTTGACAGCACCCATGAGATGGCACGCTTCAGTAGGTCTATTATATTATTGTGTTGACATGCATTGGTTATTTTGCTCTATACCTGCCAACTGCTTTATGTTGTAGGCTATTGAAGTTCAGACCTAGGTTATTTTTCTGCATTTTTGTTGTGCGAAATTCTCTAGTATCATTTTGAGGGGTTATCTCTTAACCTCCTCTTAGTATCTGCTTTATAGATGGATAATTTCCTTTACAGCTGTCCATATCTGCATGATGTGACAGGCTGCCCTGGTTCAGTTATCAGAGTGCTGATGCTGTCCATCTTAAAGGTACAGTACTGTGATAACTGAAGGATGGCAGCCATCTTGACACCACTGATTCAACATCGCCTATGGATGGTTCTCTCTTGCAGGAAAATGACATATTGTGCTGTGTGTGTAGTTTTTTTTCTACAGTGCATTGTAAACAGTTTAAATTAACATTCAAAAAGCCCATAACCAGCTTGATAATAAAAGTCAATCAATTATATGTTTAAAAAAGTTTGGAAGTTTTCTAGAGGAATTATAGGGCCATTAAAAGAAAAAACAGTACATGTTAAAATGGGCCAAAATTATAACAGATTAGATACAGGCTTTCTGATGGTATGACTTTTAAGGTATTATTAGTTGCCATATTTCATGTGCTTAAGTATCCTGAATATGATCAAGATAAGTGTAAATGCCTTTTTGTAAATAGCCTTTTGCAAATCAAATGTCCTGATTAGGACCCCTGAGCTGTGGATCTGCCCAAGGTTTTTTCCTCAACAAGATGTAAAATAGAGAGTTTTTCTGTGCCCCTGTTGCTCATGGGTGTTCTCTGCTGTGAAGCGCTATGAGAGATGATGTTTGTATAATGTACTGTATAAATGAAAGAAGTCGAATTTAATTGAATTGAACAAGCCTATATCATAGTTTCTGAGAAATGGTGGAGGACAGTAGCTTGTACCTTATCCTATTTTTTGACAGTTGGAATGCTGATATCAGCCAAGATAATGTGGAACTCTTGGTGAAAAAATCTATAATAAGCAACCAGAATATTAGTATTTATCATGTAATTAATAATAATTTCTAATAATTATGATCAAAACTGTAAAACGCCTTATACAGTATTCAGGATACTGAAATGCATGTAAGTGACAGTCAGTGATTCTGGTGGAAAGAGTGGGGTGCATGCTTCCCCCAATTCCTTGTTTTCAGTTTTGGAGCCAAGAGAATGAAGACTTAGCTGATCATAAGGAGTTGTTATCTTTATGTTATAAAAAGTGTTATGTGTACAAACCAAGAAATATCGCTGCACATTTAATGGCCATCAGCTTTGCACCAACCTATTGATGTTCTGCAGGTGACACAATCATAGTTCATGCTATGCCCATCAACTGATAACACTGGAATCAAACAAATGAGTTTCAATGGGACACATCCAGATGTTGGCTAATTTCAGCCGGATTTCACTTTGGTTATTCCCTATTAGGTCCGTTGCTTTAATGTTTGGAATAAACATCTTGAATTTTCGTAGAAATAACATTTATTTCCTTAAAGCTTAGTAATATTTAAATATTGTTTTCATTTTCTCTCAAACAAGTACAAAGTACAGTTGGTCGTTGAAACTAGCTTTTCACATTTTAACAATGTGTGGGATAGGAATTTCCCTCAGATAATATTCTCATGTGGAGCTAATGGTCTTTTGATGTTCTCCCACTATTTCTAAAATATCACTTTGAGGTCGTGTTTTGGTAGCAGGGGTATAACAGTTTATTAAATCAAGTAAAAGGAGCTTGCATAGAATTAAATCAGTCACTCAGAACTAAAATACTGTAACTACAAAATCTAATTTACATCATGGCCATACACCATATAACCACATAAGGACCATGTACCTAACCTCTAGGTTGTCTAAATAAGATGGCCATATGGCCATAGCCCCCCCCCCCCCCCCCCCCCCCCCAAAAAAAAACACTTCACTGATGACAGTTACAATGAAAAAGTCTTGAACTTGACACATTTATTTGAGGTGTTATTTGAAACAGTTCAGATGCCTGTACATGCTTTGTCTCTCAGATTGTATTGATTTATACTTTGAGATGCAAGCTTTTCATCACACCACATCTTATGAAACTGCAGCCCACAGTTCCTGGCAAGTGAAGTGCCTTTAACTCAACTGGTGGGTTGGATGGGAAGTCCCTCCCTCTGGGGCTCAATAAGCTGGCTGTTCTTAAAGACCCCATGCACACCCATGGACCAGAAGAGAGAGCTGTGGATATGTTTTTGCACCAAACTCAACATATTTATTTTTATCTTTTAAATAGTATTTGATAAGATTATGCTATTGCATAAATATTAATAAGGTAATAGTTACAATGAATGCATTTAAATTTAAAGCACCAGAAAGCCTAACACCTATTTTTGTATTGGTGAAGTACTTTTATCACTGTACTATTGTCACAGTACTATTATCATGTATTTTTTTTTTTTTTAACTTAGTTTGGACTATAGAGAAATGTGTTCATTACTCATATTCTGGAAGTCACATTTTAAAGTCTATGCAGCTTACAGCACCAAAAGAATATAGCAGTAGCCTAATGTTTGTAACTCTCTTGCACCCCTGAAAATAAATAAAACAATTAACAAAAAAGATCCGAGATCATTTTTTTTCTGTCAAGAAGTTTGGAGTCATGGAGTGCTCTGATCTAAAAAGTCAACTGTTCTTCCTCACAATTTCTGTGCTTTAAATGAGTATTGTTTTTGTTAGGTGGCATTAAGGTAGGCTGTAATAGGCTAAGAAGCTGTCTTCATTATTTGCCTTTTGGAGGCTAAATAGATTCTCCAACTCACTTCCCGTCTTAAACTGTCAGCTAGTCACTCTGTTGATATAGCCTAATTGAAGTGATGTGGTGGAAATAATGTAGGCTAACACATCATTCAACTCTGATAGTTTTGTACGAAATTAGAAACAATGGGAACAACCTATCCAGAACCAGGCGCGGACCCACGTGCACGTAGGCTATATAAGCTATTATCAGTAGCCTATTCATATATGTATGTTTATGTATATGTATTTAGGCTATTTTGTACATTTATTTAGATATTTGATAGGCCTACAACTCGTTTGTGATCCCACGTTTAGCTAAAAGATTCACATTTACGACTAGGCTACTGACTTTTACTTTGTGGATTAATAAAAAGCTATAGGCTATTTGGCTCCTGTATTCAGGACAGGATATTAAACTCAATGTTCTGTTGCTGCCACAGAAAAATAAACGTCCTTTGTGGTGTGGTGCAACCTTTAGGGTTAAGCGCTGGCTTTTAATTTGATTGAAAGATAGACAAACCAATCAGCGACGCTCTAGAAACCCATTGCAGACGGCTTTTCGGGAATCTGCCTGGCTGTTTCGTGGTTTGAGAGGAAAGGTTATCGACGTCAGAGTTTGTTAGGTCCTGATGGTGGCCGAGGGACTTAAAACAAACTCGTAACATTTTCGAGACCTTATATGAAGAATATTCAGTTGTTGTTCAATGCTTCCCTTAAGCCAACTAGCTTCAGATTTTTAGGTTTAAGTAACTAACGTCAACAACTTCTGACAAACAATTGTGGGAGAAATACGAAATGAACGGATATATACGGAAGTAACTAGCTACCTACATAGCTAGCAAGCTAGCTTCTTCTGCCTGGTAAGTAACGTGAGATAACTTTATCATTATAGTAGCTCTAATCACACAGGAAATAAATTAGCCACACACTGTCCACACTGTCTGCTTTTGGATATATGGATATGTGGATAACGCTACCTTTCATTACAACGTTTTAGTTCTGAACAGACTACCAGCTTTTCAGAAAGTGATAGCTAATTTTAAGGGGTTTCCAAGCTGGAATAACGTTAACGCTATAGGCTTTGAAAGTGTGACAGCTTTTCGTTTGGCATTCGGGAAGTGATAATGTTAAAATTTTTTCGTGCAATGTTAACTAGTGGTCAGCGTGACACTTCCAACTTCAAGTCGGCGGATGAAACAATAGCAATAACATTAGAGGGCAATTTGTAAAATTAGGTTTTTTTGGATTCCGAAGATAGATCATATCAAAAAAGAATATAAATATTTACGGCAAATGCCTAAACTTTAAAGTAATTACTGATCATTATTTTGTTAATTTCTTGTCATTACATGATTAGATTTGTGTAGAAAAATAATTAGACAACGTTAAATTAACTTAACAAGTTACTTACGTTATGACGCCCATGGTCAAAAGCTGTGAACAGATCCACGATATGTTATACATTTGAAACCAAATTTTCCCTCATAAAAATAAAATAATTCCACCAATTTCATTTATTACTAACGCAATGCAGTTTGGGTGGGGTGCACTGTTCACATGTAAGATTTTATGTTATTTTGTAGCAAAAGATGGCGAATAACTAGCCACGCTCACAAATAATACTGGCTTGGCAACTTTTTGTGATGGTGATGTTACTCATATTGTTACTGTTCTGGGCTTGTGGGAATGTGACATTTATTTATTCACTCAGTTTTACGGTTATGAAGGGCACTTAACATTCAACTTCTGCTTTTTGCTTTGTTGTGCTTTATATTTTGTGGTTTTGTTTTGCAGTACAGGTGGTGTGCACTATGTGTCTAGTGACTTGTCCTTCCTCTTATTGTCGTTGTTTTTGTTGCTGCTGTTCTATTTATTGTGTATATCTGTTTTCTATATGTACATTAATAGAAAGGCCCATATTTTTGTGCAAAATGGAGAATAATAAAAAAAACTAAATACACATGAGAATTTAATTTTAGTGTTTTTTGTCTTTATACAATGCAAATAATGCATTATTAAATTCGGCAAAAAAATGTATACCATATTTTAAAACACCAAGGCCCTTGTATGGGGACTAATGCCATTTGTTTTCAAATGTGAACATCTGTGGTTAAAATTTGAAGGGAACTTGGTTTTCAGCTAAATCCAAAATGAGACCAGTTGTTTTAAGTCAAATCGTCTGTCATTTGGCTAGTTGAATGTCAGTTGTTGTGATTGACAGTCGATTAACCTTATCCTATAGGTCTGTGTTGTATGTCTGTAGTCAAGGAAATTGCTTAAGGAAGTTGATCACTGGCTGATGATTTGAGTTTGATGATCAGATCTCCTTGAAGAAAAAAAAACATTGTCTATCGACCCATACTGCCTCTTCCAGTATTGTTTTTCTATGACACTGAGAGGGTGCAGTGTCTACTGTGCTGCTAAAACTGTATTTTGAAACATTGTTTTGTGAAGATATCACTTGAAGTGTCAAGAGAGCGGTGTTCAGATGATTATCAAGTCAGTACCTTAGACTCCTCTGTTTGCATCTTCCCCCTGCCACTCTTTACTGTGCTTATAAGTATAGCCACTTCAATCTAGACATTGATGTTTGTTCGCATTTACTTAATTTAGATTGCTTGGACATTTGCATCCCTTTTTATATTATTAGCCTTTTGTGTTCACTTTTGATTTACCAAAAACAACAACAGAAACACACGCGCAAACACAGCTGGATAATATAGACACAAACATTGACTTAAAATTGTCATGGAAAAAGGTAGATTATTTATAGGTTGATTATATAGGTAGATTTCATAATTTTCTCCTAGAGTTGCCCAGTACACAGGATTGGTTGAGTGTGGAGAGCATGCCAGGAAACCTGTCAATGTAGTCTGTCAAACTTGAGTATGTAGAATATTTCCCAGTAGCTAAATGTAGACCAATGAGGCTCAGTGCTCTGATGAGTCACGCATGTAGAAGGATTTGATGGAAAGTCTGTGTTTCCATGTAATGCGGCGTCAGTGCCACACTGTGAAGGGCACTGACTAAATATATAAGAAAAATGAAAATGAAGAGGCATGTTCTCAGTTGCCACACTCAGGGCACTTGATGGCACACACTTTTTCAGTTTTTGGGGTTTAATTTTCCAGTAAGACTGAGCTAATGTAGTGTAGTTGAGTTTTGGGCAGACATGTGTTATCGTTCATTTTTGCCATGAATGTCACACGACATGAGTAGAATGGACATTAATAGTATTCTGTTGAATACTGATTTGTAATTAGTGATGGCAGCAGTCATTAGAGATGACCTGAAGATTCACACACAGAGCAGCAAATAGTCACATTTGTTCTTTTGAATCTATTAGTGTTTTTAATAGCTGGCTACGCATGAAGCCAGTCAGTGATTTTGAGAGCAAAAGGGGTGGTGCGTGTGTGTGTGCATGCATGTCAGGGAACCTTCTGCCAAGAGTCAGAGTACGCAGTGACCCAGAGTGGAAAGCCCTGCTGTGTCTTCTCTCTTTTACACACACCCGCACACACACACCCAGCAGTGTGCCATAGTGATTATGATGCTGCATCTTTTTTCTTACACACACACACACACACACACACACACACACATTCAGCGGTGTGTCACAGTGATTATGATGCTGTATCTTCTCTTTTTTACGCACATAGGCTACACACGTCCACACACCCACACGCACAGTGGTGTGCCATAGTGATTATGATGAAATGGCCTCTCCTCTGAGTGGGGTGCGGGAAAGCTCTGTGGAGTGATGGTCTGTTTGGGATGCAGAGGATGCCTCTGCCCCACAGAGACCCACTCCCCCCTAACTGTACACTGGAGGCACTGTGCAATGAGTGCCCACATAAAAGACACAAGGACAGTGGAGGGAACAAATAAAAAAGAAGGATGGTGGAGGCATGAAAAGGGGAAGAGTTAAAGATAGACAAAATGAGAAAAAGAAGTGAAGGATGGAAAGGTTTTTCACTGATGGAGAGAGAAATTGCTTAAAAGCCCATGAGTGAGAGTGGAATGGAGGCTAAAGAGAAAGGAATGGGAGGTATGTGAGGTCGTCAGATTAAGTATTTAAAGGCCAGTGAACCCAGGAGGGTCCCAGATGTGCAGAGGTAATGGACTGACTCATGAGTTGGTCAGAGTGGAGAGTCCCAGACTTTTACAGAGCGACACACACACACACACACACACACACACACACACAGTCGGAGGCCCATGACTCCTCTCTGAGTCAGCCAACTTGTGTAGCATCCAGGCCCTCTTGTCTAAACACTGGTCGCGACTAACAAAAACCTCTAATCCCCGTGGGCAGCCCCAATCACTTTATTAGTCTATTCAGTGAAAACTGGACAAAAACCACTGCTCTCTCTCTCTCTCTCTCTCTCTCTCCTTAAGAGTTTCTTCTTGTGCTGCTCCCTTGTGCATCAGGTTCTGGATGCCAGAGTTAACCGGAGGCATGGAACTGGGGAGGCAACTGTGTGGTAAGATGCGGCGGAGCAAGCGCCCCGATCCCACCATCACAGCGCTGCAGAAGGGTCTGGAGGTGCACTTCTACCTGCCGGAATCCCACCAGCTGGAGTACCTCAAAGACTCTTACCTGGCCGAGGACATCTGCGTGGAGGCCGCCAGGAGATGCCGTAAGTCCCCAAACCCTCTCTACCCCCCTGTTAAAGTTGTTGATTTAAAGAGGCACTCAGTAAGTTTATGCGACCATTTTTGTGGTCATAAAATCGCTTAGAAATCGTTTTTTCTGTTAGACTGGTCTGTTGTGTAGCAAACGGCGATTGAGCGCACCGCTGTACAGCCCTGTATAGTGAATACGGAACATGCAATACACAGCAATACAGCTAATTGTGCAGAGCTCCCCCTACAGGTTTGTGGCATTTAACGCAGGGTTAAAAAACAGACTCACTGAGTGCCTCTTTAATATTCATAGAATAACTCCAGACAGAGTAATGCAACATCTCAACTCCTCCTGTTAAAGTCTTTTATTTAAAGGTGCTCTAGGAGATTCTGCAAATTTTAAGCACAATTTTATTTTTGTCTCAAATCGCCCATATGTTGTCTTTCTAGGCCGGGGTTTTTTCACAATGTATTCAGGGGGCAAAAAGCAAGCCGATAAAAGAGAGATGCCTACAATCTAAGACAAGAATCAAATTGCACTAAAATACTGGAGCATCTTATAGAGCACCTGACAGAGTATTGCAACTTCTCAACACCTGCAGAAGGCTCTTGAATCAATTTGAAGGGCATTATTCCACAAGAACAATTGCCTGGTAGAGTATTTCTCTACTTATTAGGTCTACATGGTACATATAGATTTTTTTTTTTAAATATTACTTTCATGGTATCATTTCAATGATGGAGATATTAGCTTACAAAAAAGATAGTCTATCAACTTATAGATTAGCTGATTGGCTGTTTGACTTGTCTTAACAACAGTCTGTTACAAACAAACAAACAAACAAACATGCACAAACAAGTAATAAAAAAAAAGGAGTAGAATATCTATATAGGGGTTTAGGAGTTGCTCTCTGCTGTGCTATCTCAGCTTTTGGACAGCAGTCTTCAAACCAAATGTTCAGATACTTGGCTCATCAATGTGAACTTGTCCTCAAATGCCCGTTAACTTGGAAAGGCCTGTGTCCATTCTGGCTGTGTGTGGGTTTCTCTGGAATAGATGTTGGCTGGGTTAGCTTTGAGTGTTTTGTTAGGTATAAGAAGCACAGGACTCCTATGTTAAAAGTGGAGGCTTACGGGAATGTCACCCGCACCAGAGCTAATGAGCAAACACACACACATACACACGTATACAAATGATCCCCCTGCAGCAAAAAAGCTGCAGCTTTCTGGCGTCACACCAACATGAAATGGCAGCCAAGTTGCAGGGTCTAGGGTCAACTGTGGAATTTCCTCCTTTCAGAGCTCAAGACTAAAGGGGCTTTCAGAGAGCAAGCAGTAGCCATTCTGCTGTATGCCGAGCACCACTAGTTTTTGCATCTCCAATGCCAAAGGCAGTTTGCTGTTGTTGCTGAGCAGCGGTTGTTGCTGAGTACCATACCTGTGCCGCGTCAAAGATGGTAGATTTGCAGAACAAGATCCTGCATGATGAATCACTTCCTTAAACCACGATCGCACAAGGTTTGGGGGGAGGGGGGATAGGCAATAATTATAACCGTTGTTAAGTGACCTAGTAGGTAGCAGGTTTCTAGCAGGTAGGCAGAAGTCTGCATCTCAGAGTGGCACGTTAAAAAAGTGAGTCCGCCAGCACTGCTGTGGGTGGTACAGAGGAAGACTAAATTCATGTTGGATAACCTACTGTTAGAAGCAATCTAATAAGGCACTAAAGACCTTGAAATATTGATAAATGCCTCTAAAGGACCTGTTAACTTAATCTATTATTGGTATCCATTATTGTTTTTCCATTATTATGCTTTGTCATAAAATCACAGTCTGAATGTGATTCAGTAGGCAATGAGGTTTATACAGGGTCAAGGTCAAAACATGGTTTTGCTTTTAGTTTGCACTGACCTAGGCCTTTTATGCAATTCAGTCGGTAATTTCCATTCTGATTGACATTGAAAATATACAATAAATCAGTTTTGATAAACGCCTCAAAAGGATTCATTGACTTCAATAGATTCTACAAGAGATGCGAGCAAGATTTGTCACAGTGAGATGAGTACACCCACTGCATGGGTGCCCACATATGATGCTGATGTCTTCACTACTCATGCAATCCTGGGCTTATCGCTCGTAATAAAACTGGAGACGCAGCAACCATTCATCATGTTGTCATGTTTCCTTCTCTTTTCATGGAACTGGTCTCCTCTATCCAGCTGTGGGCATGCTGATGAAACTCGCCATGTGCTAACATGCTCCTTTCTCTCTTTTAGGAATCTCACCTCTATGTCACAATCTGTTTGCACTGTATGAGGAAACCTGTGACTTGTGGTACCCACCCAACCATGTCTTCAAGATCACAGACGACTCCTGCATCAAGCTGTACTACCGCATGAGGTAAGCACTGCTGTAACCTGATATCATTCTAGTCCCGGCCATTTCCTTATTTGACGAAAAAAGGGTTGTGGTTTCCAGAGAGGTTGTGGCTTTCAGAAAGATCTTGAGCCCCGTTTTAACCTTCTCTGGAAATGACCTTCAATTGGACCACTTCTAACATGAGCGATCATGTGTCAACAGAGGGGGTTCTAAAACAAAGTTGTTTAAAAAGTTTACAACCATGCAATTCCAAAATGCCCTCTTATGACCACTGCTTTTATATGGTTGGACAAAGACAGAGTGTTGTATGAACCAGTTATAATGATGGCTCGGGTGCCCCGTGGCCCAGTTGGCTAAGGTGCTGTACCATAAATCTGGGGACCGGGGTTCGAGTTGGATTTGAGAATTTCCCGATCCTACCCCATCTTTTTCTCACACTCGTTTTCTTGTCAGTCTCTTTACTTTCCTATCGGATTCAAGGCAAAAATCCCAAAAATATATTTAAAAAAAGAACGATGGCTTGGAATGACGTCTGAATGCATCCTTTTGACCTGGCCTCAGCTGTCCTTGGCTACAGAAAAAGTGACTTGACCCTTTGTTATATCTTGTAAATCATCTATGTCATACTTTCTGAGTGCTTATTCTCCAATGGTCTGAATAAATCCTGTGTGATTTGAAGTCTTCACCATTTTGTCAGTGAAAACCGCACTCACAAAATACAGTTCTTAAACCAGGTTATTAGGAACCATCAAGACACTTTGTCTTGTCTTGACGTTTGTCCTGTCTGATATGCTTCCTATTAAACCAGCTTAACTGTATTTTGGGTCTGCGGTTTTCTCTGAAAGCACCCAAAGCACACTGTTTGAGTGCCCTGTTTTCTTTTAAAGTCTATCCAATGAATACATTATCTAAGCTATTTGCCATTGGGATGTCTATATACATTTGATAGCCATCAAACCACCATTCATGGTTGTATGTGACAGTATGGTCTGTGTGTCATGGAAGTGTAAGCATTCTATTTTTGTGGAAAAATGTTGTTGGTCAGACTGTTGTTCGACTGACTGAAAGTAAAACTTTCAAAGTAAAACATTAATCTCTATTTATGTTAAGGATTTGTGTTTCCCCTTGTGATTCCCCTCTAAACAAAATGGCCACGCTTGATGGGAATCCCCTATCTTTGACTCACCATTAAAATGTAACCTTTTCAACACACAACCAGTAGGGTACTGGGCTATTCCTGAACAGAAAACAGACTACAGAACTGGCAACTTCTAGTTCTTTGTTCCAGCTCATGTTCAACACACCAGGGGAAAGAAAAGAGATGTTGCATAAGGACAAGGAACAAAAGGAGTATCTAGGCCAACTTCCCCCATCAGTTCCTGGCATTTTTTTTACAACAAGAGAGGGGGGAGGGGTTGATCGTTCAAAAAGTGAGGGTTCAAAACACAACCTGTTGATTTGCAGCTTGCGTACCTGTTGTGCGAACAAACAGGTTATGGTCAACCTTTGCACTCCCATTCTTCCTCTGTGGTGAAGAAACACCTTTTTTTACGATTCTCTACTGAGACTTCCTGTTTACTATGCTTCTGCTCGCCGTGGCAACAGGGGCTTTGGAGGCTGAGTTGGTAACTGCCTGAAGCGTGGCCCTTTGTTTACATATAGCTCACATGGGCTGTCGATCTTATCGCAGAGTCGTTGTGTTTCAGTTTGTATGCTGCGTTTGTCAGGGTCATGCAGGCTGTAAAACTTACAGTTTTAGATGGTGACTGAAATGGTTGCCAGCAGATGAAAAGGTTTTTGTTTCCATTACTGAGAGAATGCCTTCTCTTGGTCGTTTGGTGACTTAGATATGTGCTTGGCCAGAACAAGTGCCCTTTGGGCCCAGAGGGGGTAAAAGCTTCATATTGATAGTTGTTTAATCTTACATCATGGATTATCTAATACTTTAGTTGTAACTCCAGGCAGAGCTGAGCAGTAGGTCACCATGTCATCTGTCTTTGCTTCTGAGAAAAGTAAACATGTCTAGGCTGCTCTTTGCCAAGTTTCTGAAACTTGACACATTTGATAATAGGCACACAGAAGAAAGTTTATCATTTACTAATACACTGTAGATGATCACTGACATGTATGTTCATGTCAGGTAAGTGTATTGATTCCTATTGATGTAGGCTATTGATCTATTCGTTTGATTCAAGTGACGTCACTGTAGCTTTGCGCCACCATATTTGTGACCGATTTATGACCTGACTTAAGCCAGTGTCTTTGACTGACACCTAGAGGAGCCTTGACAGTGTGACTTGCCTCTCTCTTAAATTCAATAACAGATAGTTCGAGAAGCCTATCAGATAGTTCAGTAACTATGCCTTCAATATGTTGTGCAGTCGGGTGTAACAACAACAGAAAAAAAACGCAGGGATTAAAGGTGCTCTAAGCGATGTGACGCGTTTTTAGGACTAAAACATGTGTTGTTACATACAGCAAACATCTACTCACAATCTGCTAGCTGCCTGTCCCCTAAACACGCTGTAAAAAAAACGAGGTCTCTGTAGACAGCCCAGGCTCCACAAATGGCAACAAAAACACAGTGGGCAAACCTAGCATAACAAACGAAAACAAAACATAACAGTGTTCCATCCAATAAACGACCAGAAGGAAATGCACGTTCATGAGTCTTTCAGGAAGCATGGGAGGGAGGGGCAGGAGTGAGCTATCCTCCGTTTTGTTTGACAATACCTAGAACGTCAACAAGAAGTGATGTGAAACAGCATCGCTTAAAGCGCCTTTAAGTGTTATTCTATACCCAAAGACCGCTGGTTGGCGGCTGTAAAGCGGGACAGATGGAAACCTACACCGCACTCTCGGTTGTGCAGTAAACACTTTGTTTCAGGTAAGTCTTCAGCTCATAATGGCTGTGTTTAGCAGTTTATTAATCTACCTTTTTTTTGTAAATAGGATGCAAGTTTTCGTTTGTTTTCCAAATAAGTTAGAAGTGTTGAATGTTGATGAACGTTAGCTAGCTAACGTAGCAGCTAGCTGTTTATCTCAGCTATGAAACTTCTAATTTCTGTAGATCTACAGGTTTGTGGGGGGAAACTCAGTACAGTAGTTTAAAGAAGTTGTGTTTTATGAAATGCTTTCATATACTATATTTTCTTAAATTATGACGTTATTGCTCAGCATTCAGGCATGTTTGATATCATTAAGCAACCGAGACGACACAGAAAACGTTAGTTGGCACTCAAAGGAAAAGGTTTACTTAGTGTTTCCAGTCGGAATTTCAATATGTACATGTCCAATGATTAAATAGAAATTCTTGGTCTTCAGGTACCGACGTTTCAGGTATTCCGACGTCCTTCACACATCCAGCAACCGCATATTGGTAGGCATCAGTGTTTTTATGTGTCTTCAAGCTGTCTCCAGTGTACGGGGAGGGATTGTGTACAATACACATAAAGGTCGTGGAAATTAAAATTGAGCAGGCGTGGGGAGGATAATAACGGACAAAACAAACATGGGGGTAATAAATAAAGATTAGATGTCAATTTTCGCCTGGTATCATAGAAATCGTCACAAATATGGCGCCGTTCTATTCAACAGTGACGTCAGTGAATCAAATGAATTGCATATATGGACCTAAAAACATTTCAAATAGGGCAGTACTTACAGAATGCTTCCATTCAGGACCGGAAATGGGCTACGTTGAATTTGTAGTCATCAAACACAGATGCGAACATGTGATGTCATGAATTATATCATGTGCGCTCATTTAAAGCAGCACCAAGGAGTTTTGAAAATCGCACCATCTACAGATTGGAACGAAAGCTTATTATAAGGCAAGTCAATTAGTAGTCAAAAGTAGTTTTATAGATCGTGCAAACTTGTTTAGTGCCGTTAAAGCCGATAGAAGAGTTGATGGACCACCGAAACAACTACAAACACTACAAAAAGGCTCCAAAGTGTCAGCTTAGAGTTTACACAGTGAGAAATGTAAACGAGAAGGGAGTTCAGGGTAGCCTCGCCCTCGCCAGCCCCGCCCTGCACTTTCATTTCATTTCGTACAGATGGTCTGGGACCGCTGTAATGAGAATCGTTCTCTCATTAGATATGTGGTTTCTGCTGAAGTTTAAACCGATTGGATCTGCCTTCACCCAATCGCTAACATCTGGTCGTGACGTATGCAATGCGACAGCTTGTGAAGGATGCCTACCATTTAGCCTAGCCACTTCCTTGGAAACTAACGGAGCAAGCTGGAAAATCAAACTTTTCCTGAACCCTGTGGGTAGTAGGGCCACAACATCTGTTCCGCAGATAAAATTAAATAAACATTGTTCTTGTTCCGAAGCGTTCCCACAACGGACTGAATAGCCTCCTGTACTACGTTCGCTGCCGCCATTGTTATTGTGCACAATGCGCAGCCGCGCAGCCAGACAACGTAGCGCACAAAACCAACGTCACCGCTCACTAGAACACTCCCACTTTTCGCTGATTGGGTAGGCAGAATGCTTTCCTAGGAGAGAACGATTCTCAACACAGTGGTCCCAGACCATCTGTACGAAATGAAATGAAAGTACAGGGCGGGGCTGGCGAGGGCGAGGCTAAGTTCAGGGAGCCTCAACTATGGAAGTCAAGATGAGATCTGAAATGCCAAGAAAACTCTCCGGTAGAACTGCTGGTATGCTGCTTAGAAAGACAAATCAAAACTTCCGTTTGACTCCAAAAAATCTGCAGGAAGATTTAGCAGACTCGAGAGTGCTGTTGCATTGTTTCACTGTGCATCGATGTTTGTGCAGACAACACCTTCATAGAAGAGTCAGCAGAAGAAAACTTTACCTGCGTTCCCATCATAAAATTCAACGTAAGAGGTTTGCAACAGAACATCTACAGAAGCCTGTGGAAGTTAAAATAGAAGTTAAAATAGAACCCTTTGGCCACAAGCAGCAAAGGCATGTTCAGTGAGAAAAAGGAGAAGCATTACATGAAAAGAACACCTTGTCAACTATAAAACATGTGGGTGGATCCATCATGCTTTGAGGTTGTGTGTGCAGGAACAGGACACATTACACGGGTGGCAAAAAGAATGGATTCTATTAAATACCAACAATTCTGGAAGCAAACATCACACCATCTCTACAATAGCTAAGTTGAAAATAGAGGCCTTTTCAACAGGACACTGATCCAACATGCCTCGAAATCCACTATGGACTAACTCAAGAGACGCAAGGTTTTGGAATGGCTGTCATAGTCCCCTGACTTAAACCGCATTGAAAATGTTTGGGTTCATTTTCAAAGAGCTGTGTGTGCAGATGACCAGAGATTATTACAGAACTAGAAGCTTTTTGCAAGGGATAACGGGTGCAAAAACCCAGATGCAAGAACTGAAATAGTTATAGCTGGCTATAAAAAGCATTTGCAAGCTGTGATATCTGCCAGTGGAGGTGTTACTAAGGACTGATTATTTAGGACGTCTAAACTTTCGTACAGTTCCATAAATGTCCCCCCCCCCTTTCCTGGCATTAAAAGTAGCTGTGCATCATTGTTGATAATTGTCCATTTGCAAGAGAGACTATGTTTACGTGTTTTGAATTGAAATTATGCCCAAAATGTGTTTGGGGTGCCCAAACTTTTGCATGGCTTTGTATAATATAAGGTGTTTTCCATTACATTGTGGGGGACCTCTTCATTCTAAATAATGTGTCAGTACATCCGCATACTTCCACATATTATGTCTCTGACCAAAGATGTAATGTCCATGTAATGAATGTCAGAATTTATCTCTAATGTCAGAATTTACCTCTGCTAATCAAGCTCCACTGTTTGCCTCTGGTGGCTAGCATCAAATTCAAATCACTGATGCTAACTTACCAAGTGCTTAGAGGATCTGACCTTTTTTATCTAAGCGCTCTCATAAAGGCTCATGGTACCCCCCGACAACTCCGGAACTCCAATGACTGTCGACTGGCAGTCCCGGCACATCACCCAAGGCAATCCAGACTCTTCTCTCGTGTCGTCCCACGCTGGTGGAATGACCTACCAAAAACAATCAGAACAGGGCCATCTCTGGAGGCCTTTGAAAAGCTCTTAAAGACCCAGCTATTCAGAGAACATCTTCTATCCTAGCACTTAATTGAACTGAAGCACTATTCCCTAGCACTATGCTCTTTAAGGTTTCTGCTATGTAGCTTGATTGTTATCCTCTTTTTGTAAGTCGCTTTGGATAAAAGCGTCTGATAAATGCATAAATGTAAATGCAAATTTATAAACAACAATTAACACATCATGAACTTGGACCCTCTGTGCTTTGCTGTTGCACCAACTTGTTGAACTTGTTGCACCGTGTGGTTTGTTGATAGTTGTAACTGATCTGTGTTTTCTCTTTCAGTAGTGCATGCATGCTTTATAACTACTGTATACTAGTTTCTTTTAGTCCAAGTCATTTGTGGTTCATGAGGCAACATTATATTTAGTAATAAACCTAAATATTCAGTTAGCAATGTTTTGCTTGTAATATGTAACATTGTAATATGTAACATGTAAAATTGCTTCCAAAGTACTATTCTATACACTGGCGTTTTTACATTAGTACTTCCTTAATCAACATAAGTAACATTAAGAATGCTTTATTTGGCTCCTAAATGTTCTCTAGTCTCTAGC
Organism: Limnothrissa miodon; assembly: GCA_017657215.1. Classification (NCBI taxonomy): domain Eukaryota; kingdom Metazoa; phylum Chordata; class Actinopteri; order Clupeiformes; family Clupeidae; genus Limnothrissa; species Limnothrissa miodon. Next base: position 2,521 of record JAGFZM010005428.1, on the reverse strand, counting down.
GCTGTTTACACAACCTGTATCTTGCTGATCCTGTTGGGCTGCAATTTATTTTGTCATTGATGAATTGCGTAGTGGGATAAAACACACTCCAACACTCCAATTGCAGGATCAAAGCTTAAAACCACTTATCTTAGATCTTTCAAAAAGAACAAGGGTTGTATCTTCTAATACAAATTATCAGAAAATAATTTTAAAAAAGCAATAAGGGGGTTGAGAAGGAGAAATTGAAGGTAGAAAAGGAAAAGGAGAGTGAGTGTGTGAGTGTGTGTGCATATGTGGGGAATATTTTACATAATTATTTATACAAGTAAAAGCTGGTGTTTGTGTGTGCTCACCTACACATTACATAATTATACAAGTAAAAGCTTGTATTTAACAACTAATTACTTAATCCGCAAAAACAATAACAAGTACATTTTCTACTATACAAACACATGGTCTAACGCATTATGCCCAAAGTGAGCTCAGTTTTCTAACAACCCTGTAGACGGTAAAAGAACCCCAGAAGTTAATGTTTTTAAATGCGCTTCAATGATAACTCAGCAGAGGTTAGTAGGAGGCTATGAAATCAAAATGATATTATAGCAGAGATATTACAGCAGTGATGCTTTAAAAATATGAACTTTGTTGAAAGAAATGTACAGGTACCTGAAGATTTCTTTTTTTAAAGTCAAATTATTTAAATAACTAAAGTGGGTCTTGGAAAGAGTTCTTACAACACAAACTCACTAGAAGTCGCCAGAAGAAAGATATATACCATTAAACTAAGAGGAAGTTGTCATCTACCTCTATCGAGTGCACTGTTGCACAATTTGTGATGCAGCCAAACCCATTATAGGAGGCCCTCGCAAGGGTTCAACACATTCTTAAAGCACTCGCACAGAACTGAGAAACCCTGGCTTGTAGTAACCACACAGAAATTCTTTTTAAAGTGAAAGAGACAATTTGAGTGAGCAGGAAAAAAAAGACGAGTGCCTGAAGCTTCAGCCTTCTGCCACCCTGTTCCAGTGACCATGGCTCTTGATCAGTTTTCACAATGCATTTGGATCAGTGTAGATCCTTGTAGATGATTGCAGGTCTCTGAAGAGAAATTGTTCAGCATGTTTATATTCATTAATTACAGGGAAAGTGAGCTGCTTAGTTTGTAGCCTGAGAAACATCTTATTAAAAAAAACATACTATCGACTTGATATTTTTTCCCAACATTTTTTTTAGTATGTATATGCTGTGATGTGTACCTGCTGTGAAGATGATTTTCTCTTTTTTTTTTAAGTCTGCTTATTTTGTGCAGCATGTAAGCATACAGCGTGCATCTCAAATGCAGTCAAAAGTAGGAAAAATGCCTACAATGCCTCAGTGTCCAACACCTTCATTCAATCTTCAAAGATTTCTCATACTCTACACTTGCTTCTGGTGCAAGAGGTTAGCCAGTAGGAACAGCAAGTACCAAATGACTGTAAGAAGTTTTTTTTTTTTCCCTGTCCACAACGGTGCACAGGCACTTTTGCACAGAGTTGTTTTGTAAACAGGTGCAGGAGAGAGACTAACGTGGGCGATGACTGTGGAGACTCACCGTACTGTATGAGGGTTTTTCCAAGGCATGAACTTTTGCTTTGGCCATCAGCCCTATCAGTGTGTCTGATGGCCAGTCCTAAATGTCTAGCACCTGGACCAGCCATGTCTCTATGATCACGCACACTCTGAAGTTCAAAGGACCTGCATGGCCTTCATCTCCAACTACAAGCCACGGTATTATGGTGGTGTGCCATAGTTTTGCATTGCAAAGCTGATTTTGGTGGCTACACTGCCTGCCAGTTAAACCTCCCTGTTGATCCAAGTATAAAGGGATGCAAATGTGTGGGGTGTACCTAGCAGCAGTGCACACAAAATACTAAAGTACTGTTTTGTGTTTGCCCACCTCTGTTTTGTGCAGGTTTTCCGCAGGGTCTTTAATGTGAAAATATAAAAATATGGACTTAAGGCCTTTGAAGTCTAAATTGTAATGAAATATTGTTCTGCTTGGTGTAAATACATTTAGTTTATGCTTTAAATCGGTTTTACCTGTGAATTATTACTGCAGATGGGCCATTATGGTGTTTTTATGTGTATTTTGTGTTTCCATTTTCAGGGACATGGTGTTTTTGTGAAACTGTTCATTGCAGTGGATAGCATTTGAGTGTAGAATCCGTAAATTTCACCTCAGATCTCACAAAGACACTAAAACCTCTGTCTGTGTGTGCCCTCAGGTTTTACTTCACTAACTGGCATGGCACGAGTGAGTCTGAGTCGCCCGTGTGGCGTCACTCTCTCGGCAAGCAGAGGGGGAGTGGGAGCACACAGAGAGGCTCAGAGGGCACGCCACTGCTCGATGCCGCCTCGCTGGATTACCTGTTTGCCCAGGTGAGTCAGATGCACACATAGGTACAACGCACACTTATGGGGATCCTTAATTTACCATACTTGTGGAAACACTCCACACACACACACACACACACACACACACACACACACACACACACAC